>JBBPFQ010952786.1:0-11210 GCA_037974815.1 Kaempferia elegans
AAAAAAATTTCACGTAAGATGCATGCATGTTTCAAGCAAGTGACGCCGTCCTTTGGGTAGCCATAAGGGTGGACGTTACACAGTTAGGATTTTTGAAAGGGAGAAATAGTTACTTCAATCTTATAGCATATAATTAAAATAATAATTATTAAAAATAATAATAAATGATATTAAAAAACTTAATAGTAAAAATTATTTATTTTCTTTAAAATAAGTTTTAAAACTTTAAAAATTATGGTCGAGATTTTTTAAAAATAATAAAAAATTAAACATAAAATATATTTTAAAAATGGCCCCAATTTTATGGGCCCTAGGCTTGAGCCGGGCATGGGTTATTCAGTCAATTAGATTGCAAAGGCTTGATGGAATGATATGCTATGCCTTGATATTTTTGATTCATTTTTGTTCAATATTTGGATGAAAATTGTCTTCAAGATCGATTCTTGTCTTTCAATTCTCTCCATGGAAGATTCTTTTAGATAATTTCTCATCAGCGATGGAGCAATTCCGGCGGATTGGCAAGGTCCTCGGCAGCCTCCGTTCGCTGATGGTCCTGCGGGACGCCATCGACGTCAACCCCCGTCGATGCTGCCTCCTCGTCGGCGCCTTCGACCTCGCCTTCGACGCAGTCGGCGACACTCTCCGCACCCAGTTGACTTTCGACCCTAAGCACGCATTCTACTGGCACAACCTGCTCTGGTGCGCCCCCGTCGTGCTCGAGGTTGTCGCCGATGGCGTCGATGGGTTCGACGACGAGCCGACCTACAAAAAAAAAGGTTTGAGATGCTCTGTGAACACTGAACTCCTCACGATCCCCAAACCCCAATTTTGGGGGAAATTGTAAAGCAAATACAATAAAAAACTAATTTAGCTTAAGATGCTCCAACAGTCTGCGTATCAGGGGGTGGCTATTGTAAATTTGAAAACCTAGGACGAACTAAGCTGCTAAGGGGCATTTTCTTTTGGTTTCTTCTTCTTTTGGTTTCTTCTTCTTTTGGTTTCTTCCTCTTATTATATCACTGCTCCAGACGCACCGGTCAGCTGTCGCCATACTGCTGCTGTGCCTCCCTTTTCCCTTGTGAAACAGAGCGCTATGGCGGAAGGCAAGCAAGGGATGCCCCGCAGGAGCTTCTGCGATTTCTTCTTCATGCTCTCGGGTTCCGCTTTCCTCGTGGTTCTCGCTTTTCAGCTCCTCTTCCCTCAGGCGACCGACGCCAGTTCCGCTCCTATGAAAGGTGAGGTTTTGATAGTTGAAGTTACTGGGTGAAATATTTGGTTTTTGATTGTCGGCAAGGAAGTGGGTTTGGTGATGGATCTTTTGTATGGCATAGCGTTGGTAGGGGCAGGTTAGGGTTCTTATTAATCACAAAAATGGAAATTAACTACGCAAGTATTCGACTGCTTTCTCTTTTCGATGATCCTTCAGATTACTTCGAGAATCCCGTGGTTGTTCGCGTTGCTGGGAATGGTGAGATGTTTTTACAATGAGATTTGCAAACTTGCACCGACCAACAACTACAGCGGGGCTCATGCTTGTTTACGAATCTCATTGTACCAGAGGAATCATTTTTAGTTTGATATCATGCGCTTTCTTAACAATTTCTTTAGTACGACAGGACCTGATTACTTTTTTAATAATGGCATGGGCCAATGTTTAAAAAATTTATCATGGTTTTATTCCCGATTGGCTTTTCCCTTTGTTTTTCTCTTCCTATTGACCCTTCATGACCTTGTCATTATGTGTTTCTGATTGCTTACTGGAACTGTGGCTGAATATTCGAATGTCGTATGCTTTTTTCATGTAAATTATTACTTCATATCTTGATTTAGACTTTACCTTTCACTATTCATGTGAATTGTGGAACATCTTGTACCCTCATGAACTTTGTATCTTGCGTTTCTGAGTAGACATGGACATCTTTCTTATACATAAAAAGCAAGTTTCTAACAGTTTGATTAATCATTCTCAAAAAAGTTGTCACAATGTTTTTTTTTATGATCAATTTTGTGGCTATGATACTGAATATTGCATTGTAGGGTACTCTCTCAGCATTTTTCTATGATTAATTAAAAGCTATTACTTATATACAAAATACTAAAAGGGATCCATAACCATAAGTGAGTGCAAACCAGCTGCTCACAGATTCAGGCAGTGCTTCAATGATTATTTTTTGCTGTTACTTTATCTGCATTTTTTAATGATTAGCAATCCTGAGCACTATAATGTAATGCAATCTCAAATATAAGGTGTTGCAAAAGGATGTGATATTTTCTCTGGGGAGTGGAAAAAGGATTCTGCTCCAGCTTACAGAAATTCAAGTTGCAAGTTCATATCTTCTCCTCAAGATTGTTTGACAAATGGGCGACCGGATACTAGCTACCTTTACTGGAGATGGAAACCATACAGTTGTGAACTTCCTCCAATAGACACAAGGAAGTTCTTAAATAGTATGAGGGGCAAATCGATAGCTTTTGTCGGCGATTCTATTCTCCGCAACCAGATGGAGTCATTGCTATGTATTCTCTCAAAGGTGCTTTCTTCTGAACGTGCTTGAAACTGTTATTAGTTTCATTTTCACTTCTATTTCTATTTTATGGAGAAATTGGTGGTAGATTTCCTTGTATCTTGTATGATCTTTAGCATCGCCCAACATCACCCTTATACATGTTAATTAAGCAAGCTGTCATTACGAAGCAAACTTTCAATTCCAAATTTGAGTTGCCATTGGAAATGGTATCTGGGAAGAATTTAGCTTCGACTATAGCTTACTTATGATTTGAAGTCGATTACCCAATATCAATAGTCTAGGTTTTTCTCTTTACTTTACAATTGGAACTTACTTTCTGACCATGATTTGTCTCCTTGACTGTTGTTTGTCTTATCGTCAGGTTGAAGAAGCAGTACTAGTCTATCACGATGAAGCATTTCAATCCAAGACATGGCGCTTACCCTCACACAACATCACATTGGGACTCATTTGGGCTCCTTTTCTGGTGAACTCTACTGAAGCAAAGTCCAAGAAAGACCTACAGATTTATCTTGATGTCCTGGATGCCACATGGACTAGCCAATCCCAAAACTACCAATACATAATGTTGTCTGGTGGACAGTGGTTTCTCAAAGAAACCACATTCTGGGAGAACAACACCATCGTTGGTTGCCACAACTGCTCAGACAAATCGTTAAAGGAACTAGGCATGGACTACTCCTACCGCAGAGCCCTCCGATTGGCTTTTCGCTTTTTAAGCGCCGCCGCTAACAAACCCGTTGTGGTTGTGAGGACTTGGACTCCAAGCCACTTCGAGTATGGAAAATGGTACAATGGGGGGATCTGCAACAGAACAATGCCTTTCAAAGAAGGTGAGTACCATGCTGATCCTGAGGATGTAGTAATGAGAGGTGTGGAATTGGAGGAGTTTCAGGAAGGATTGGCAAATGGTTTGAATCTGAAACTTCTTGATACTTACCATCTTTCACTGATGAGGCCCGACGGGCATCCAGGGCCCTACAGAACGTACCATCCTGATCTAACTAAGAAACCCCAGGAGGACTGTCTGCATTGGTGCTTGCCTGGGCCAATTGATACATGGAATGAGTTGTTGATAGCAATTATCATGGAAGAGGAAGGATTGAGGTCTTCTTGCTAGAACAACTACTGTGTTCATTGCTTCAGCGCAAGGCATTCATATATGTATAATGCTTAAACTGGAATGAATACGATCTGAGATCGGTGGTATTTGTTTGTCCTTAAACATTGATGGTTGTTTTTTCTACATATTAATACTGCAGATTTAATTTTTGTTAGAACTAAAGACACATTGATTTTGCTTACGACATGAAGAAGTAGAACGGCTGATTAAGCCGTCATCATCAGTAGAGAGCAAGGAAACGATCTCCGGCGGCATTTCCTCCGTGCAGCGTGGATAGTCAAGTTTGCAATTAAAAATATGATTTTTACTTTAATAAATAAAATTATTATTTAGTTTTATTTTATATATATATATATATATATATATATTAGTTAATAAATAATTACGTAGTTTTATACATTGCGCTCTGAATCCAAAATTTTATCCAAATTTTTACTTCGGAAAAATATAGAAATCTCAAACTGGGGAATGCTCTAGCAGCCAGCAAGGCAGGTTCGACAACGAGTTAAGTCACGAAAAAAGTAGCGATGGTGGGGGATCGATTTATATATAAATTCATCGCGAAGACGATTGGCCACGACCCGCGACGCGAGCACTCGCCATGGGCGACCCGACCAAAACCGATCCCGCTGGAGACGAGAAAGGGGCAGTAGAGACGGAAGACGCTGTGGAACTCGTTCTCTTCCACGCCGTCGAGTGCTACGTCTACTTGGTAATCCCGCCGACTGCGAATTACATCTTTCTGTTGCATCGTCTTTCGGATCTAGTTATTGACCCACACCCTTCCTTGCTTGCCCCCCTTGGGGTTTTGCTGACAGATCCCGCCCAGGAAGACCGCAGCTTCTTACAGGTGTTTTTGATCGCTCCCAATTCCACTCTTCGGTTCTTACGTAGATTGCAAAAAAACCCATTTCCCCGTTTTAGTTATTGGTGGATGCAGAATTGTGATAAAATATTGTTCCTCTTTATTGCGTTGTATGACTGGTAGGTTTATCTTGTACAAACAAGCGTCGAGGGTTGTAATAAGTGTCAGGAATGGAGATAATTGAGGAGTGGGTCACTTCTAGATTGGATATCCCTTATGGTTTTGCTATTGTATGTTAATCAATAACCTTGTCTGATTCTAGATTTGCTTGGGCTTCATTTGTGTTTCCCTAATGCATAAGCTTGATGTATAAATGTTTCATTAGCGGTGGACCAAGAATGATATATTAGACTTCCAAGGTTACTTATTTTTTGTTTAATTAAGGCAAGGAGAAGCGCTAAAAAAGACAAACACTTCTTAAAAAGATCTTGTTTAAGTTTGACTCAACTTTCTAGCAAACTTGAAGCTAAGAATTGTACATGACTCCTTATAGATCAGTCTTTTAGAATTACTCTGGTAGGGTCTTCTACGAATCCCAAAGTCTAGTTAGATCCATTATTGACTAAATTCCAATTTGAATTGATTTTAACTTAGATGAGCTTCTAGTTTCAAGCTTATGCTTTCAATCAAATTTCAACTTTAATGGATTTCAAGCTCAGTTGTGGTTGTTAACTGGAACTTGTTTAAGAATGAGCTGAGCTTATTTAGCTACATAAATGAGCTGAGCTTGGGATCAATGTACTAGAATAGTTATGAGGGGCAATTAAACAAATTGCTGGAATTTAAGTACATTATTTTAATATTGATATACCAAAGGTGGGAGAGACTCCTACTGCCTATTTATATGGGGCACTATGTGGTTGATTTGCAATTTGACCTTTTTCCCTATAATTTTGCATGCAAATATTTATTTCACGGAGTTACCTAAGTTCTGGGTTCAGATACTATAGCTCACTGTATGGAATAACTTTGCTGATTTTCAGGGCTGATGAGTGGAACGTGAACAAATGGGTGTGGGAGGGAGCATTGAAGGTTGTTAGCAAAGGGGAAGAGTGCATTATCAGATTGGAAGATAAGGAATCAGGTTTATTCATCTTTCGGATTAAAATAAAACAGAAAACGGTAACATTATATAATTATGAGCTCTATTTATCACGAGAAACACTTTTTTAGGAGAATTATATGCTAGAGCATTCTTGAGAGAGGGAGAACCACATCCAGTAGAGCCTGTTATTGACAGTAGCAGGTTTGCTATCTTTCTGTTATTTTCTTGCAACTTATTTTGTAACATTTCTAAATGCATCAAGTCCAAATATTGTACTTATCAACTAGATGGATTATATGCACAATAGATTCCTAATAGCACAACTTGGTTATGCACCACTAATGGCATCCATTCACTTGATCACCATTTCTCTTTTCTCCAGATACTTTGTGCTTCGCATTGAGGAAAACATCGGTGAGTTCCTTAAATTTTGTTAGCTGTGCTTTCAAAACCTGACATATTTAATTAATATTCCAAATGAAATTCAAAGACAATGCCTTTTTGTCTACGTAAATTTGTGTTTCTTTTATCCAATTGAAAAATCAAGTTTTCTGTTATTAGATATATCTTCCATCACTTAGGGAGTATCATTCTATTGTATAAGTAGGAATTTTTTCTTACTAGATTCACTTAATTATTCTAAGCAAGCATTGAATATATTTGTAAAATCCAAGATTCAAAATAAATTCTTATTTAAAAGATCTACTGTGAACAAGTCTAGCATCTGGTAGCGGAGGTGAATAATCTGTTTTCGAATGTCATTTTGCTAAGTGATTGAACACTTGGTGACATTTTGTCAGATGGGACCTGGAGGCTTGAGTGGGATAGAGTGAGTTCCACTGTTTCAAATGCATATCTAAAATGTTAGTTTGAGAATTTTGAAAGAAAATTAGATAGGTTTTGTTAGCCAACTCACAAGAGCATTACCATGAGGGAAATTAAGGTAAAATATCAGATTGAATTTCAATTCATAGTCATTCATTTCTTTGCTTTAAGGATGAATGTAAGATCAGACAATGAAGCATTTAAACTGCAGGTGGCCGAAAACGTCATGCTTTCATTGGCATAGGATTTAGGGAAAGACCAGAAGCGTATGATTTTCAAGCTGCTCTCCATGACCACATGAAGTATCCTCCTAATGCTGTCTATGTTGACTAGTAGCCTATACATGTTGCTTGGTAGTACTTGCAAGTTGCAAGATGACGTACGATATGGTTTCTACCAACTATTTAAAAGTTTGCTCCTTTACAGTAATTGAGATATCTAAACAAAAAGAAAGCTGCAGAGGAGATGGAACAACATTATCAGACAACATCAACAGTTGATTACAGTCTGAAGGAAGGGGAGACTTTGGTGCTTCAACTGAAAAATGTAAGTAGAAACATAGATAGAGGTGTATCTCTGTCATTACTTTTTTGAGCATGGTTCAGTGATTTTAGTTTATTTCAGCTGAAAGCTCTATTATTTTGATGGTTTCTCGTAGACATGTGTTGCCTCAGCGTATAAATGGAATAAGGTTATATTTGTGAGAGGATGAATAATTACAAACCAAATAATCATACACCAAAATAGTTAGACTTGCATCAATAGAACAAAGAGAGATTTTGAGGTTCATTATAATTTTGACCGAAGAGTCTTTTTTTTTGCAAAGAAGTAGATCTATTCTTAGATACTGTGTTTACTTGGAAAGAAGTAGGAAAGAAAAACAAAGGGAAAACATAAAATCATCAATTTCTCTCATTGAAAGGAATTTGAGAGGAAAGAATTTAATTCTTACTAATTCCTCTATTTTGGACACAAATGAAGTTTTGCCTTCTAATGACAAACGAGTAATCAATATTGTTTGTTTTCCTTTCAATTCAATGCCATCCAAGTAAACAAGAAGAATGAAATAAAGTGAAAAAAAAAGGATAATGCAATTTGTTTCTTTCTTTTCCTTTCACTAAAACAGTTTCACTTTCATCCTACTTCCTATCCTCCATGAAATTGAATGCTGAGTTGGATGTGTGAGGTTATTATGAAAGGAAATAAAATATAAATTTATAACAAGTAAATCAGAGCCCGTTATGATAAAATAAAGGAAATGAATTAAGATGGTATATTTCACACACTCCCTAGTAAAGAAGTATAGCAATTATAATTGTTAGTGTGAATGGTAGATATAAATCAAAGACAATTATACGCCTGTACTTCATATAATTTAAACATTCCATAGGCATGTTTATTACCAATGGCAAGGCCTTGCACACTTTAATGGGAAAAAGATTCATGTAATTATGTAATTGATATCAAATAGTTGGGCCTCTTTTTTTGTTTACTGTTTTTGTCATGGAGTATTAATCAGCTAATTGAAATCATAATCCATGATATTAGATCACAAAAATATTCTCCAAATGATTCACGTGGTCTCTATATTCAATTTCTCTTATAGATTCTCTCAAATAATTGCTGCCAGTTGGCTTGTTGCATTCTGTGGATATATCTGAGTTAAATTCCGGTAAAGTTACAGGGAGAAATCTTTTTGAGTCTTGTGTGATTATCGCGTCTCTTATATATATATATAACGGATTGGGTGTTGGGCTTTGGGCTGTAGGGAGCAACGTAGACAAAAAAAAAATTGGTTTAATGTAGTAGAAATTAACAAAGCTAAGATGAATAAGAGTACTAATGTGCAAGAGATGAATTATGTCATTAGGCGTAGCCACAAATATGATAAAATGAGAGAAAATAGTTTTAGATAGTTATATGAACATATTGACAGATGACTAACCAACTTTTAACTAGAAGAGTCGAATCTAGTAGATGTGAGTAATTTAAGGGGTAGGTCAATGAAAACTTTAGTTAATTTTATAAAAATGATTTTATTATTTTAACTATTACCAGTGATATAGCCATCACTGGTATTATTTTAACTGACCCTCATTGTAGCGGTTAAGCTCATTCTAGACGTCCTTTACTGTCCGTTTTTAAGTTATGTGAAAGGGAGATTATGTGAAAGGGAGGTAAATTGGGATTAACTTATAATCGACCGTCAAATGACTAGAAAATGGGAGAATTTTTTTCTCCTAAAATATGTACTCATTGAAAATTGACCCCTTATTTATTATCACCCTCTAACTAACTGAACCATGTAAATGCATAATTTGACTATTTCAAAATTGCGAGAACTGAATTGTGCAAACGCTTTAAACCTACGGCTACTGGTCTATGTTTTAGCATGGATAAGGATCACATTCTGACTGAACGTGTACCTTTTAATAAAAAAAGCTGATGAGACATCAAAAAGCAATGACAGACAAGACATTGAGGGAACAACTATAGTATAATTAGCTGCAGTTAAACCTTTAGGTGTTATTAATTTCTTCTCATCCTCAGCGTTCTATGTAATTTGACAGGAATACACTGCTTGTCTATTAGTAGATATGATCGAAATCAAGAAGTCTCATCTATTTCCGTCTATGTTTCTAGTTCCTTGTCCTTTTTAACCCTTCTGCAGACAGGAAGGTTAGCTTATACACTACTCGGCTTGCTAATATCTGTGATCTGAAATATAGAAGTGGAATGCTTTTCTTTGATTATGTGGCCGAGGACCTTTATTGTTTATCATTACCACTTAAGAGCTAGTAACTTCAAGTTACTTTAATTTCCCAGGGATCCATATCACTTTTTTCATAATTACATCTCCAACTGCCTCCATTTGCATGCTTTGTTCTACTTTCCGTAGTTGTAGCCCTTCTGAGCACCAATTAAATTTATGGACTTTTCTCAATTCTCAAAGTCTTGCTTGGATTATGATGTGCTTATACGGGTCTTCATATGGTAGTGACTTTGTTGCATAGATTTGCTTTCCCGACACCCCAGTTTAGTAATGCTAATGGCAATTTGCACACTTGTTAACAGAAAGGACAAAAGGTGAAGTCCGCAAGCATGGAGCAGGGTCTGAACAATCTTTCCTTGGACGATAAGACAAAAACCAGCGAAGGTTCAATTCTCCTTAAACCACCCCCTCCGCCCCCGTCTCCGCTGTCTTCCATCAATCCTGTTCAAAAATCACCCTTTAGTTCGCAACCATCCAATGCTGAAGAGGTTAATTTGCATTCTAAAGATGAACTTTCACCTGAAGAATCATCCACATTGAGAGAGATCCCTCAAGACATTATAGATGATGATTTCGGAGACTTTCAGGCGGCTGGATGATTTCTGTAAACAGTTACTTTTTTTTTTTGCCACTGCTTCTTATTGTGATTTGTTTATGTACTAAGACTTTGTGTAACTATGATGCTCATCACTCGATATACAACATTTTATGTACTCAATTCTCTTGGAGGCATGGGTCAGTGCTGTGCCATAAAGACTTTGACATAACCTGCATGTGCAGCTGCATGGTAATCGCCTTAGTCCGCGGGTTGCTGATTTCTGATGCATTGCAATACAAAATGTCACCGATCTTTGTTTGATCTTTGGGCCTTAATCCAGACAACTATGAACTAAACCAGTCAAATAAATCAACTGGCGTGGTCCAGTTTCCAAACATAAATGCAGAAGTCAGGATGTCTTTCAATTAGATCTCCAGGGACCATAAAGTTGCTGTTCTTGAATCAAATTTTCGATACTTAAATGTTCAAATCCATTGACCTTTGATCCACAAACTCTACCGACATTCAATTGGCCTCCACAGTTCAACGAATCACCCATCAAGTGGTTGTCTTATTCTTTTTGCTGAAGTCACGAGAAATATGATTTCTTGGGAGGAAAAATATAAAAGAATAATTCGCAGATGTAAACCTACACATTGTTTAGAAATACTTGAAGGCAAGATACATTGTTTATTTACAGTATGTTCACAGACTTTCTCGGTTTGATCGAACCCGCTTGGTGAGCTCAATTAGAGCCATATCTACTACATCCTGAAACCCTAATTGGGTCGCACTCGAGTCCGGGTGAGCGTAGGTCACCTTAGGGATCAGCTCGATCACCGTTTCCCTCATCTTCTCCACTACGGTTTTCGGAATCCGAGCCAGCTCTTCCTCGATGTGGTCCCATTGGGTCGGTTTCAACAGAACCGACCAGTCTTCCGGTCGGACCGGCATGTACCATTCGTATTGTGCGTACGCCGATTGCTCGGAGAAGAACACCGGGATGCAGCCGGCGAGCACCGCGTCGAAGGTGGACCTCCGAGTGAGCGACTCGCCTGGCGGTTGCAGGCAGAAGTCAGCCCGGCGCATGACGTCGAGGACCCGGTCCGGGTCTTCGCACCTGCGTCGAGCCGGGTCGCAGTCGACCGGGAGGCAGCGCTTCGACTTCCAGCACTGGGCCATGACCGAGGCCCGAACCGCCGCCTTGTCCGAACCGGGCCGCAGTCCGCCCACAAACGCGAACAAGTGGCTCCGGGTCCGAGCGAACCGGCGGAGCTCCGCCTGCCAGTCCGCCACGTCCTCCGCCGTCCGCGGGTGGAAGTAGGACGGGTAGGGGATGCCGAACTGGTTGCGACCCTCCCAGGGGTGGCGCTCCACGGTGAGGACGGTCATGTTGGCGACCTCCGGGAGGAGAAGTAGGCGATTGGCGCCGGAGTCAGGGTAGTCCGGGTTGCGCATGAAGTCCCGGGAGGTGCGGCCGACGACGAGGAAGTGGTCGCGGCAGCCAATGCGG
>JBBPFQ010952999.1:0-11209 GCA_037974815.1 Kaempferia elegans
CCATGTATGATTTCCTCGCTTTATTTATGTTTTAAACGCTTCCGCATTAGTTACAAGTTAAGTCAAGTAAATGTAACGTAGTTCTTTAGGCAGCTAAGGGCGGGCGTTACAGTTGGCCTCCACCGTAGGCCTAATAATGCTAGATCTCACTCCCCTAGCATATGGTGCGACGTAGTCATTTAGTAGTTTGTTGGCTATATTAACTTGCTATTGCTTTTGTAGATGTCTTTGCAGATTTTGTCTTTAATGAAATGTCCAGTCAATCTCAGGATCAAACGATAATAAATCTGCAGTGTCTCTTCTACGGATACAAGAGAAAGAAACAAGAAGTAAGAATTGTTTTAAGTTTTTCAAATATGAAATGTAAATTGCAGCATTTAAATTGCGAAAAGAAAAAGAATGCGAAAGCAAATTGCAAGAAAATAGAAGTACAGAAATAAAAGCAAGAAAAGTATTTATAAGTGTCTAGACTAGCTCTAGAACTCCTTACTAATATTAAAATCGAATTCCCCTGCAATGACGCTAAAAATTTGATACACTTACAAGTGTATGGGTATATCGAAGTAAAAAAAAAGATATCGTATCCATAGAGAATTATGATTCTAAGGACTAATAGGTGTGATCATGTAAACTAGCTAGACAAAGTTTTGAATGAGTTGTGACAGAGTTACATGAACTAGTGAAGAATAGAAGAAAATATAAAGTGAGAGAAAGATAAAAGAATTTAACCAAGGTCTAAATTGATATTCTAGAGTTTCTATTTCATTGTAATGATTGGTTGACATTCAATGTTTGACCATCTCCTAGTCTCCAATCCTAACTTATTGGTTATTTACATAAACACCAATATCACCTGTCGATGAGTTGGAATATCCTACTTGTATTATTCAAATGCTAACATGAAGAATAGCTATTTTAGGGAGTCCAATTAAAGGATTATACCTGTCACTAGGGTTTTCCGGTCATACGTCCCTAGATTTGCAATCAATGAATTAAGTATGACTCATTAAGCCTATAGCCTAACCATGCATGATTCTACCATGTAGAATGGAATCCCCCTTCTAGATGGACGTGAGTAGGGATGCCCTCGGTCACCAAGGCCCCTTTCTCATGGTCTAGCAAGGTTAACCCTTCTACAAAGGTAATCACACATCTAATTGATGAATTGGCATCGTTCAAGAATATACATACACAAGATATCATCAACCTTTCCACAACCATACAAGATATCAACATCCAATGTAGACATACAAGAAACCTCATCCATTCAAGATCACAAAAATAAGATATATCACATATTTAGAGATCTCATTCATCCAAGAATCATAAACACAAACCCATACCTTAATCAAGAATCACAAATATCAATCCATACATCAATCAAGAATCCATCTTTTTCATACACACATGATTCATCAAATAGAATCAAGGCAAGATCTTCATTAACCAAGGAAACTAGGCCAATCTAAGAGTTTACATTAACCAAATCAAATACAATTACTCCCTCACTCTAGAACATGAAATCTACTCAAGAAACATGGAGAAAGATTCGAGGAATACGAAGGATATAAGACTCAATTGATCCAATCCAAGAAAGAGAGGAGGAGAGGAAAGAAAGAGACTTATCTTTGATATTCTTCCTTCAAGATCCAATCCCAAGCCTTGAGGAAGATGATGCGTGGAGAAATCTTGTGTCAGAAGCGTCGAAATCCTCGTTGGAATCGTTGGAAAAGACCTCGGCGGTTAACCCTAAGGGGAAGAACCTCCTCCTAAGTCAAAGGGAGGAGCCCCTTTAAATAGAGAAAGCTTCCAGCCCGCGCACGGTCTGACCACACGGTTGTGTAGATCCACACAGCCGTGTGGGGTTAGCCACGACCGTGTGGTACACGGTTGTGTGTCTTCACACGGCTAAGCATGGCTTCGGTCTATCAAGCCGTGTGGGATCACATGTCCTTGTGAGGCTCTTGGCGGCTGCCCGTGCAAGACTAAGGCCAAGAAGTCACACGACCGTGTAGCTCCCAAAATGAACCATGCGACGCTGTATCTCCTCCTATCTGTCTAGGAACTCCTCTGTGGTCTCACTAACATCGCAAGCGAGCTCCGAGACACGTATAAACAGTGAAAATGCTCCAAAATACGCATCCTGTAATGAAAACACAGAAAGAGCAGATCTCTGAATGAATATGAATAACTATGCTGAAATACAGATAAAAGGAAGTGCGATAACGTAAAACATATACAAGAAATCTAAGTGATGTGCAATAAACCATCCATAATGATAGGTACAACCTATGCACATCAACCCGAAAGGATGCCAAAGTAGCTCGAGCTTCTGAACGTTTATGGGCGCAATATCACACCACCTTTTAAACCGACTACATTTGAATTCTCCCCTTCGATCTAACGACTACATCCTCGAGCTCCACATTCGATATTGTTGAATCCGAAGATATTTTTCAGAATGTAGGCTTTTAAATCTGAGTGTTATTGAGTCTTGAATTTAGCTCCTAAGCACCATGAGATTCTGACATGTCTTTTTGAATGTTGTAATATTTTTCTCTTGAGAACCTCGGTACTAAAAATGTAGCATCTACTAAAAGGTAACTTATACTAAGCATAACCAATGAAATATATCCTCAATGTTAGAACTTTTATAAAGAAATGACTGCATGGATACTCTGGGCCATAATCAACTTAAATGATACGGTGCAAAATAACTTAAACCGACACTTGTCTTATTATTCAGCCCAAGCACCTTTCTTGAGCTCGAGCGAGATGTCGCTACATGCAGCCGAGTTCTCCCGAGTGCCGAGTGCTTTGACTGTCGCAAGGTCTGGGCGGTCTGAATGCTTCTCAAGCCCGAGTGAAAAATTGATTTTAGCTATGCATGTCTTCTAATCTCTAAGCGCCGAGAGCCGAGTTGGCCGAGTGGGTTGCTAGTTACGGAATCTCCAAGCTGCCTAGTGGAGTTGGGACGCTTAGTTTTGGTGCTCTAGATGAATGCCAAGTGCTCGGGAACGAACCCGGAGCATGGAGCCTGAGTGCTTTTGGACTACGATTCCCATTCGTGAGGACCAAATGCTTTCGAACCCGGTTCTTGATTCCGGACTTGACTCATAAGTGTTCTCCAACTTCAATTCTATCTCTCGGGCGCTTGCCCCTAGGACCAAACATGAGGCCCAATCTTTCTCCCTGCAGCCTAAGATTTATCGGCCTAACCCCTTGCACGAGTCAAACGGTGTGTTGTAAACCAAGTCTAAAAGTAGAATCCGAATGGTCGTGCATCATCAATCTATATTTATCCCTCAGAAGGCTTCAGACTCAGTTTGTGCTTATAAATGTACAACCGAGCCAAGGACTTTGTAAGGTTTTCGACTTGGAGTTGGGCTTTTTAATGTTAAGGATGGGAATGTTGCTGACACGGAGTCGGACTTTATGATGCAACTGAGTCAAGGACTCGGAAAGTTATCGACTTGGAGTCGGGTGTTATCCTGCACAACTGAGTCAAGGACTCGAAAGGCTGCCCACTCGGGTCAAGCTTTATGATGCAACCGAGTCAAGGACTCGAAGGTGGCCACTTGGAGTCGGGCTTTATGACTCAACTAAGTCAAGGACTCGGAAGGTTACCGACTCGAAGTCAAGCTTTATCCTGCACAACCAATTCATGGACTCGGAAGGTTGCCGACTCAGAGTCGGGCTTTATGACGCAGTCGAGTAAATGACTCAAAAGGTCGCTGACTTAGAGTCGGGCTTTATGACGCAACCGAGTCAAGGACTCGGAAGATTGCCGACTCGGAGTCGACCTTTATCTCGCACAACCAAGTCAAGGACTTAGAAGTCTGCCAACTCGGGGTTGGGATTTTTGAGGGGGGCCTTCCTTTCTTGAATCCTTCCTAGAATGGAGACTTGCTAAAGAAAACATATTGTTATTCTTAAGAATGTTTAGCATATAATAAATTGAACTAATATAATTGGCAAAATGTGATTTAGGTTGAAATATTAGGCACAATGGTCCATATTGGTCATGTTCTCTACTAATGACTCGACATTTCAATCTTGGGTGACCAAATTTTTAGTCAATTGTAGATTGCCCTTTGGAATCATGGATGAAGTTATGAATGGGTAAAAAGTAAAGGAAACAACTCCTCACACAATAAATTGACAACACCTATTGTTATTTGTATCTAATATCAAAAGAATGTTTAGCATCGAGTTGGAGTCCCAAGTAAATGTTAAGACTATAGAGCAAAATGATAGAAGGCATGAGGAGACGGAGTACAAAAAATTGTGACTCCAAAATTCTTATGATGGAAGAAGATAAAATACAAGGTAAAGAACATTATGTGAACATTACAAAAATAAATGTGTCCATGGAAACACACATACTCAGCAAATAGAGGTAGTTTATGGTATATGTCAAAATTTTCTAAAACCAAACTTATTTTTCACTTTTTAGATAAAGTAACAGATAATAGGTATTGGGTTTAGAAGACAAGGAAACTCAAAGTTTTTAATCATTTTGCATTAATATAATTGTCAAGATGTGCTTAAGGCTATAGATAAATCCTCAAACATTGAGGAGGTCAAAGCATAGAAACTAGCATTATTGATGCCTCATGTTCTAAGCTAAGATTAATAATACTGCAATTGCATTAGATGATCATGGATCGATTGCAGGATGAAAATTCTAAGTAGTCACTGATTTGATTAAATCTCCAGTGGTAAAAAGTGTTGAATAACACCTCCCCACATTTTCAGACACATATCGACTAATATTGGTTACACATTGTCTTTTGTGACATACGTGTTCACATCAAAAATACTCTTTTTGTACTTTTAAGCTAACTAAATATCATGTTCATGGTCTTAGTCTTAGGTTAAAAGGAACCGATGAAGTTGGGCGTCTCTCCTATGACTCATCTAATTTTAAAGCATTTGAATCCAGTGATGAAGATGGAATTTTGCCAAAAGAAGCATGCTTTTCATGGAGATAGGAGACTTAATTGGAGAAGACTTGACTACGTTTCTAGGAGCACATGAACTCTTTAAGACTCATGTCATATCGTTATAAAGAAAGTTGTCTCCTAGAGCCAATGGAAAGCAATCAAGTTCCTCAAAAATTGGCTCAAGTAGGGATATCGAATCTGGCACATAATATGGATCTAGAGCCAATGAAAAGCTATCAAGTTCCTAAGAAATTGGCTCAAGTAAGGATATCGAATCTCGCACATAACATGGATCTTCATTTTTGGAGTCTTCCATTATAGATTTTACCTTAGAGTTTCTAGAAGCATAACAAGATTCACTAATAAAGATGAGAATGAACTACTGCTAAAGGATTCAGAGGCTGCAATACATGTACTAGAAGATTTGTCAGTCAAAGTAAGTAATGTTTGGGCAATTAGGTGTGAATTCTATGCTTCTAGTTGGCTTACATAGTTTATTAACGGTTCCCAAAAAATGTTTTTATCGCATCATGAAGTATTTCTGGATATTCCCTTGACTTCTATGACTTAATGGTAGAGAAGGTAATTTGTATAATCATCCTGATGTATGCCCTCTAATACATGCACCAATGCAGGGCAAGAAACTTAACTTCGTCGGGTACTGCTATGATTTAACAATGAAAATTGATCGGAGAGATGATTAAAAGAATTATTGTAAACATGGTGCTAGGTGCATGACATTTATCCTAGAATTTTGATATATAACTAAGGTTAAAGTTAGATTTGTTAGTGATCTAACAACTTGGTGTAACTATGCTGATGCAAGTAACTTGATCGTTGTAAAGTCCCGGTGAGTGAAGCTAGGTAGTGAAAAATCCAAGTTAAGTTAGGCAATGATGAAGTCTTGATTGGGAGTCAAGTAGGAGCTAAGTCTTAGTTGGGAACTAAGCAAGAAAGTCCTAGCTAGGAGCTAGATGAACCAAGTCCAAGTGTATGTAATCAACTGTGAGTTGATTGCTTGACACAAGTCCCAGTGTGTGTAATCAGCTAGGAGCTCATTGCTGGGTAAACAAGTCCAAGTGTGTGGAATCAGCTGGAACTGATTGCTTGTCCACCAGAACTAGATGGGTTAAAATCTAGTCAATTGCGAGTAACTTTAGATTTTACATCCTACAAATTACACATAACAATTGCAGGGAAGCGGTTCGACGGTCCAGACAATCGAAGGAAGTTCGGGGCGATTGGCTAGTGTAACTCTTGACGAAAGATTTCGGAGGGTATGGAAACCATAGCTGGGTTGGGGCGTCCGAAGTGGTTTCTAGGCTACCGAGAGATTGAATTTATCAGCAATCTGAGTGAGTTGGGTTAAGAGTAGATTTGACCTCTCTCAAGGCGACCCGAGGGTTTATAGGCGATTGGGGAGTTACGTTAACATTATCTAACAGAAAGAAGTTGTAGCCACCTCAGCACGAATATAGGCACTCGGAGAGCCTCCAGGTGACTTGGAGAATACTATAAAAGGAGATTCTAGGCAGAGCTTAAAACTCACCAATTCACGATCATTATTCTTTGTTCTTGTACTCCTGTGCTCTCCTGTGCTTTCTATGAAATGACACATTGCAATTCTGCGCTTAATTTTTGATTGGCAACGTTTAGAGTACATTTTCATTTATGTTGTGTTGCCTCATTTTATAATTGTGCTTAATTTTTAGTTTCTTTTTTTGGTATGGTTTCTCCATCTAGGAGAAATTAGAAATAAGACTAATATTTTTTTATTACTGCTGCGTGTGCTTATTTTTGTTTTGTTTTACTTGTACTTAATTTGCACTCCTGATTTAAATTGATAAACTGTTAGATTAATATATATTTCCACTTTGATATTACCAATGTTTTAAATAACGCCCGAGACGATCGCCTAAGCACCGCATAGGCCGAAGGCAGGCATCAACCACACCGCCTTTGCCTTAGGCGGTGTTTTAGGTGGTAACTCACCTCCTTTAGTCACCACTGCTGCCGCCGTTTTGCCACCACGATGCGTCTGAACGCGTGAACCGGACTATGAGTCTAGATTCATCGCACGAGCCTGGAAGTGCAGCCCGAGCCCGGTGACGGGCCTGGTGATGCGTCCGCAAGCGTTGCTTACCCCGGTGACGATTCCTGACCCATTACATAGCGTGGTCTCGGTGACATGCTAGACTCATCGTCTAGCCGAAACATGGTACGCAGGTATGTTGCAACTTAGGGTTTAATTAAATAACTTTAGGTTAATAATTTAATCAACTTCTAGCTATAATTGAGATAATTTAAATAAACTTAATTAAAGCCGAATAAAATTATCTCATTAATATATATATAAACAGATTTTTTTATTTTTAAATATTTAGATTAAATTTTTATTTTTAATTAATATATTTTATTAAAAGTAAATATTATAAAGAATAATGATTATTTATAATATTATGTATAAAAAATAGTAAAAAAATTCAACCACCTAGGCACTAACACCTAGGTGGTAGGCACCATCACCGCCTGCTGCCATTTATAACACTGACTATTATATGTTTATCTATTATTTTTTTAATTATCCGTTCGTAAAACTTGTAACACTATTTACCCCTCTAGCGTCGAGTTCGATCATACAAAAGCATTTGCAAGGCTTTTGTACCTATTATTGTGCTAGGAGATAAGACAATGTGAAGTGCTAGAAATGAATCACAAGAATCTTAAACATTAGTCACTTTACTCTCTCTTGGAAGTTCTATTTAGCCTTATTGGGTCTTAGTAAACATTTAATTCGTTGAATAGTGATATCTAATGGGTATCAATAGAATTTGTCCATGGATATTCTACGATCTAAAATTATTGATGATAACATATTTTAACTATCTGGCTAAGTCAATTGAGCACTGTATAAAAATCTATTGCTTGATGTATGCAAGTCAAGCTTGTTAGATCTACAAAAGGTAACAGGTTACCTCAAGTTATGAAGCCAGTGGTTACAACATCAGACATGGAAAATGAATGTGGCGATCACGTGCTGCCATAGAACAATCATTGCCTCCAATCCTTGGCCGCTAAGGTAGTAACATCGAGACCATTAGAAACATTAATGAGTGCTTTTGAGGAAGAAAACGTCTCCGATGTCACTGATGATAAAACAAAATCAGGCACAACCAACTGATTCAACACTAGGGAGCCAGTTTTCCTCTGTTAGTATATCCATGGCGTGCTTATCACTTCCCAAATTGATCAAAAAACTCAACAATAGGTTCAAAATATCTAGAGATGTGAAATAGCAAGCTTTACAGTTGTAATCCTTATCTAATAATTGCCCTCGCTTTGTCAGGAAAGGCAAAAACAACTACACGACACCATTTTCCTTCATTCTAGTTCTAATTCTTTTGGCATAAGGGCAACTTGCAATGTGGTTTAGCCCCTAAAAGAGCATCACGACTTGAGAATAAAATCAACAACCTCAATGGCACCTGAGTACCTGAATTCAGCTCCAGCATTGCAGAAAGTGGTGTACTTCATGAAAACCCAATTAACTCCTCTCCTTGTATATCATAGAACTCCCATAGCAATTGTAGAACTCAAAAGTAGCTCATTAAAACCCTCAAATATAATACCAAGATAGCTGAGTGATCTTTATTATAGAGTCTCCTGCTCTGTCTTTGTTTTTCAATGAATAAGGCTTTGCATGACCCTCCTTCAATGGTTGCCTCTCCCACTTTTGTACTAGAAATCATGCCCTTTTCTTCTACCAAGAACAATAGGAAAGTGTTGCAAGAGAAAAAGCGGTAGTGGTGCTCAGCTCTCCTGTAATCGGGGCAATGTGCCTCATCCTCAATAATTTTCTTGTGGCTGAAGAGGTAAAATCTGAAATCACAGACACAAGGGAAGACCCTGAAATCTACGGGATCTAAATCCTCAAATAAGGCACGAGCCAACAAGGAAAAGGTGTCCTTCGTTTGTCCACAACCAATATGTTTTTAGGAAAGAATCTCTGTTGCTTGAGGTAATCAAAAGGCTATAAGGCTCGGGTGCTTCTTGAGTCGAGTGCGAAGCTATACTCTGAGTTGGCTGGGATGAGTGCTGAGTTAGGAAGCTGATTGCTTAACTATCATGCAGAGCACCGAACACTACCAGTGGTACCAAATGCCACGAAGTTTGAGCAGCTCAAGTGCTTCTCAAATCCGAGTGGGTCGTCAAGTGTTCGTATGCGAAATCAAAATGCTTGGGGGGAGACTTCGAGTGCTTGAGAGAGGAGCTGTTAGTCGGGAAGGAAGGTTGAGTATTCGAGAAGCAGATTCTCGAGTTGGGAAGGAAGAAACGAGGGAATGAAAGTAGATTTTTTGCTTTTTCATCAATGCCTTTCATCCATGTTTCTCACAAATAGCGCGAATTATGATACAACAACAATCCGCAAGCTCTAGTTGAGTACTCCTGGGATGATGATGGTCGGACACTCCTTCCTTTCGTTGTATCACAATAAGAGAAGCTTCCCGGCCTAAAATCAACATGAAGTTAGAGGTGCTGGTCTAGTCACGGCAAGGACCCTCCGATGCTTAAGTTAGACGGTGAGCAGAGAATAATGTAGAAGAAAATGATGTAGAGAATATAATATGAAATGTATGAAAAAGTGAACCTCCTTTCTCCGTACAATTATCCTTCTTTTATAACTTTTTCCAATGTAATGATTGCCTTTTTCCTATTTAGAGCGTTATTTATGACATTTAAAACCTTCATTTCCAACAGCCCCAACTACCATCCTTATCCTTTCATTTTGGCAACAATCGTCTGAAATCTCCGTCCATCTTATGCTTTCATTTTGGCAATAATCACTAAGATCTTTATCTACAAGATGGTTTGATAATCTCAAGTCGTCAGTAGGGCTGGCCAAGCTGCTCTGAACACTTCCCGAGCCTGAGGGGGAAGTCGAGCTGGTCTTGAATTCTTTCCGAGTTCGGTTGGGAAGACGAGTGCCACGAGGTTCGAGTAGATGGAACCATGAATACTGCCAAATGCTTCTCGAGCCTGAGTTGGAAACGGAGTGCTAAGTTAGGAGAGTGATGCCAAGTCGGGAAGACACGTACCCAACTATTGACTATCACCTGAGTTTGAGCTTGTTGCTGCTATGTCGAGTCAAGAGAGTAATCGCCTGACCGTTTGAACCCGAATGAGCCACTGAATACTCGGGAATGGGAGAAGTCGAGGCTTGTTCGACCACATGGACTCGAGTCGAGGGATCTACTGTTGGGACCTAATCGTACGGCTAGAGTCGATTGCGTCTTCTTCCTACGATGTTAGTTGACAGCGGAAATACAAAATACAAACACTAACAAGAAAGAAGACAAACCACAACACCACGATCTGTTGACTAGGGTTCGGAGATAACGCTCCTACTCTCCGTCGAGCACGAAGTCTTGGTGAGTGAAGTCGAGCACGAAGTCTTGGTCCGGGGGATTGAACATAAGTCTTTGCCGATGAGGACTGCGGACAGGAGTTGAGACGGGTCGAGGATCGGATGTCGTCAAGTTCCGGGTGTTCGGAGGCTGAGCAAAAGTCCAACCGGAGGTGCCAGTTGGTAAAAGGTAATTTCTCCTGAGAGGAGTAGGTAAGGACACGTTCTCTGAAGAGGGAACAGTAGGCGTTGGTTCGACCTAGGGTTTCGGTTGAAACCTGAAAGTCAGGACCAAGACAACATTGGTTGTAATTATTTCAATTTTGCATTATTTTCAATGCTAATATGGTTTTTAGGTTTAAAGAAAACAAAAAGAAGAAATGCAATATGACCTCACACAAAAGGGCGCCCTCGGCGCAGGCAGAAGGGAACCTCCGAGGACCGAGGGCGCCCCGCGCGGCTGAATTCGAAAGATAGACTTTTGTTCCTCGGCTGCCACATCATTGCTTCAAAGGCGCCCTCAGCAGTTTTAGGGTGCCCTCACACGTATAATAGCCCAAACTTTCAGCACTGATCCGATCGAGTTGGAGGCGCCCTCAACGGGTTTTAGGGCGCCCTCAGTGACGATACGGGTTGGAGCTCCAGTCGGTCAGTCGTGCCTGGAGCTCTGGATTCAGACTAGTGACAATACAGGTTGTTCCCCCTGAGAGGTGAGGATGTATCTATATCTCCTTGTGCTCCACCGCTCGGCGTTCTTCACCAGCTTCGTCTTTAGGCCGATGATCTACAAAGTCTATCTGTAGAGTTTCTTGTATCCTCTGACTTCTTCGGGCGTCTGTTCTGATTTCTCCATTGTAGC
>JBBPFQ010953102.1:0-11208 GCA_037974815.1 Kaempferia elegans
TATATTTGATGAGTTTAAATACTTAAATTAACATTTTAATTGTCTAAACTATTAATTACTAAAAACATAATTATTTAAAAAATTAAATCTTTCATAAAATAAATATATTATTAAAATCTATGATGTCAATAGAAAATAAAAAAGTCTAATGAAGCATCATCAAATTACTTTCAAGTTCTATTTCTCCTTCCGAAATTTAGATCAACTCAATCACAATTAATCCAATCCAAAAAAATTCGGATTAGATTTCAAATCCAACCCCATATGATCCGAACTTTAAAATCTCTAACCCTCCCTCCTATAATTGTGTGCCCATTTAAAAAAAAAAAAAAACCATAGTTAAGAATAAGATATCTGAATGAGAATTTAACAGTCTTTCGCAGCACCATAGCTCCGGGAACCGTTGTTATAACTTTTTTTACTGACTTTACCAAGTTTAATTAATTATTGTTAAATTAATAAAAAAAAATATTTTAATATAGTAATATTTATGTATCAATTTTGATTTAAATAAAATAATTACCTTTTCATATTGTATTATAACAACTACACCAGTACTGAAATAAAAAATATTTTTGATACAAAAGAAATATATTTTTTTAAAAAAGGAATACTCTTCTAATTTTTGCCCGTTTATATATTTTTTTAAATACTTTCTACAATAACATAATCAAATAAGAAATAGAAAGTAAATACATAGAATAATTCCAATGAAAACTATTTTAAAAAAAAGGTGCACTTTCTACATTAACAAAATCAATTTGGCATCTGCAATAAGAAAAAAAAAAAAGTGATGCATGCTAAAATCTCTTCGCAATTGCATTGCTTTAGATGGCAAAAACCTCTGTGGTGTTATAAACAATGACTATAATCCTATATCACAGAGTTGGAGAGGCCGCAGTAGTAAAAAATTAATTAAAAGGCTATTCAAAAAGAAAAATGCGATAATTATATGTGTACATCATATGTTCATCAATAGTGGTCCTATTGATGAATGAAAGATATCATGTAGCTCGTCCTGCACTGCGTTGGAGCTGTGCTCGCAACTTATAAGGCTAACCATCGATGGGAAAACAATACGCAAGCTCCTTCGTAATGAATCCTGCCTCAAGCCACCTAGAACTTGCAAGGCCAGCACCAGTAATGATGTCCGCGCAGCTAGTTCCTCTTTCTTAGCACTGCCCAAATGGAGTATCCCATGAACGGTTGGGACGGCATCTGAAGTCTCGCGATCAGTTGGTCCTTGTCCTGCACAATTTAAATAGATCTTGAATATTTTCTGGCAAACGAACACAGCAAGCGATTCTATTTTTAGCTCATTGGACAGAGCAGGGTCTTCGGTGAGTATAGTTTGCAAGAACTTGAGCAGGTTCCGGTAAGATTCGTTCTCAAAATGAACAACTGGTGGATCAGGAATTTCCAGGAGGGAGCAAGCTTTCTGCAACTTCTGCTGTGTGGTGGTTTCGCTGCTCACTTCGCTTGAATGGGAAGCAATGGATGTAAGTATGTCCAGTAGGATGCTAACATGAGCAGCCGAAAAGCACTTTCGATGAATTTCGTAAAGTTTCTTCACAACCTACCAGCAGAAAATAATAAAAACTTGTCATCAGGGGAAGAACATATCAGATTTGAAGCATTTGAATTTCCCTTTTTAAATCACATCGATGTTCTAAAATAGAAATATGATATGCATTTGTAAGAGTTAATTTCATGGGATTCATAATAACCAACCAGGCAAACTAGAGAACCTAGTGACTTAAGAACAATTGTTCTTATTTGAAAGATTTAACAACATGCTGGCATTAGAAATACATATTGAAGAAAGAGTATAACGAAAATAAACTAATAAGGGCATCACCATTAGAAAAGGAATGGTACCTGTACAATCTGGAGCTGAACGCTTATGTGGTTCTTCATTCTGACAATTGCGTAAGATGCTGTTTCCATATTAGCCTCCTCTTCATCCTCGTTAATGTATTCATGATCAGAATATCGTTCTTCATCAGAATGGCTTCTATCCGGAATTTCAATATCTTGCATGACCCTTATGATACTAGAAAAAACAGGCAGCATTGAAGCAGCCGACTTTTTCAAGGGCACCAAAATATCTTTCCATTCTTCTTCTGATAGCTTGCTTCCCAGATGGGCAGTTAAATGGAGTAGGGCGGCCATTCCTGCATTAGTGTATTGCTTGTAGGGACTGCTCACAAAACTTGTAACAATACCTACAACATTTCCAAGATGTGACTGCAATACGTCAAAAAAATTGACAAATAGGTCAATCAAACATTTTGCTGCCAAAGTATCAGTTTCAGATTTTGTAGAATCATCGTCAGGAAACAGAGAATCACGAACTGATGGAACTTGACCAACAGTTATATTCTGTGTGTTGCTAAAAATGGGGTAAATCACAAACTTCAGGATATTGATCCAGAAGGTGTCAGTAAAAAGGTGACCATGGTCATTCAGAACATCGAAGAGTACTTCCAGAGCACCTTTTCTGATAGTTGGCCGAGTATCGAAGGTCAACTTTGATAAACCTGAAAATGCATCGAACACTTTGATTAGACTATAGTGTAGCAAGAAAAGCACACAAAAAAAGAGTACCTTCTAATAATGGTAACCAAAAGAAAGCAAGATCATCTTTTTCAGTCAAATTTCCATCAGAACAATTTCTGTTCCCTAAATGACCCTCGGAAATGTTATTATAGCACACTAGGCCTCCTTCTGCAAGTTTAACAGCACAAAACCGGAGAAATGCAATTGCATTGAGGCTAGCATCATTATTGAATCTGCTATTTGTAAATGCAATCAGACACTTCACGCAGTCAGTGAATGCTGTGGTCTCATTCTCAGTTATGTAAGAAAAATAATCTCTAACTGTTTTCTCCATCGTCTCAAAAGCTAACAGTACAATACTCTTACGTTCATCCGCAGCAGCAGTTGTGAAAACCTAAACATAGGAGAAGCATTAATATCATCATCTGCACAAAAGTTTACAAAGTTCTAACCCAACATATCACCATGAAAGCAAACATAATTTAAGATACTGCTTGAGAATGTGGGAAAAATTATAGAAAACAATAAGACAATTCAAGCATACCATGAAAACACTTTTCCACCCAGACTTCACATGATTAACACAACTCAAAACCATCTGAGAAACACATCGAACAATAAGCTCACGAATTTCGGAAGAATTACTTTTCTGCATGATGACCACAAAAGGTTTCAATAATTCATTCTGGAAGTTATAATTAGCAAGTTCTTTTCTCTCCAAAAATTTGATAGCTAATTGCCTTAATGAATCCATTACAAAGATTGAGACTGGAAGATTTTCTGACAACCCAACTGAAACAAAAAATTCAGAAAGAACATTCCAGATGCAGGACCAAACCAATCGTATACGGTTCATATTGTAATGCCTGCATGGACAAAAGGTGAGGTCAGATTAAATAGTTTCACTTGTTAAGCAAACAACTTAATAACAGACATGTTTTGAGACAATTATTAAATAAATCTTACGCAATTTCAACTATTTTTGTGAGGCTGAAAACACGAGGATCTGTTGGAGATTGCAATTCTGTCATTGAAACCTTACACAGGGCCCTCACAAAAGCTACAATTGCATCACCATTCAATCTTTGGCTATAAGCAAATATGTGGTTTAGCTCAAAAGTACCAATCTGGTTCAACAGATTTAAATTGGAAATGAAGTTATTCATCTGATCTGGTGTAACTAAAGGAGAAACCTTAGTTCCCATGGATGCGCTATCATAAGAACCCCCTCGAACCACTGCCGTTACTGCTGGATTTTGAAGAGCATTTCCTTTCTTCTTCACGGATGTTATTTTCTGTGCTCTGTCTTCTGCTTCAGTGAGTGGTGCTGTAAAGAATGAAGCATCAGGTGGTGCACCCTCTCCTAGTAGGTGCAAATGCTCAAACCGTGAAAGACATGTAAATATGTGCTCCCAGGAATCTTGTAGGTAATTACCATCTTCAATGGCAATTGATATTATAGCCTGTTGACAAAGAAACTTATTAGATAACTACCATGATATACAATTAAGACTTATACTGATATTACCATAGTAGATAGAATGCATTATGAGAAAGATTCAAATATTATAAACATCTGGATGTTCAGATCTAGATTTGATTTGTATAGTCGGTCTAGTGCTAAGATTCAAATAGTTTAAACATCCAGATGCTCAGATTCAAATTTAAATTGTATAGTTCTGTCTATTGCTTCATAGCATGCAGCAAAAGCATAATCACATTTTTGTTCTTCTACTTAATGAGGTAAAAAGGAAGAGATCAAGTGCAACAAAAGATCCCCAAGGAAAAAAGAATGAAGCTAAGATGAATTTTTCCTAAGAAGAGAATTCAAAAACCTCTTGGATTTTAATCTGGTTTCTTGGATGAGTCAGTATCCAAGCATCAATGAAGTAATAAACTTGAGGCGACAAAGTGTAGATATGCATTATATCAAACAGAATGATAAGAGGATGAAAAGAATATTCATGGAACTAACAGTTGTTTGGTACAGTACTAAATGAGCTAGATCCAGAGAGCTATCAGCCAAAGGTCGAATCTGTATAAAGGAATTGTTGGGAAAACACTCAACCTTGTCACTCCTGCCACAACTGGAAAATAGTTTTCCATACTATGTGGTGCGCGAACACCCGTGCTCAAAATAAAAAATAAAAAAAAAAGGGGGGGGACATTCATGGATATACAAACATAGCGTCCATGTTACAAAATTATTCACCTTAACAGCATCAATATTCTTCTGCTTCATATCAGCAGCACAATGGAGGTATGTGAATTTAGCAACTGATGTAACAAAAGCATCTCTTTGTGTATGCATATGCATCACTGAGGTGACATGCACTGCATATCGGAAGCCTTGCAAACACTGTGCTGTGGCAGACATGTCATCACTTTGGTCGAGTGTCATACTGAAAGCAGCCATCAAGGGAGCCCAGCAAGCCTCCATCATGAATCTTAGGATCGCTGTATCCGTGACAGTATAGAACATAGGCCTAACCACCACTGAGAAATGAAAAAAAAGGAAAAAATTGCATGCAAATAACCTGAAGATTTAATTATCTTCCTTACTCTGATTTTCCACTTTTTGCTTTAAATTGCTCTTGGATGTGCTTAATAAGATGATCACTCGCTCCTAATGCCTTCTCTTCAGATTGCTTCCAATTGACCAAATTGAAAATGTTGTCAAATCCCAAAAGCTTGTTGATGCTGTTTGTCTGTTTATTTTGTGGAGCAGAAAAATCAGCACTGATTTTTATTTCACTTTTCACAATTTGATCATACAAAGAACCAAGATATTCTTCTGGTAAATCCTTTCCATAATCTATTCCTCGATTGTTGTGAATGAACTCAGATTTCGACATCTGCAAAGTTAATGAGAAATGACATTTTAGCCCAGCTGCATTTAACTTCCAAAAAACATCATTAGTAATACACCTTATCTTTGACCATGTTGTTGTGTGCATCAGTGTTCAACATTATCACAGAATAAGCAAGAACATAAGCAGTATCTGCACTGGTAAAAGAACTCCGGTTGCTTTTACTGTAACGTTCTGCAAACTTTTCCATTATACGATCAATTTTCTGTGCTTCTCCTGGCAATCTGAAACCTTTTAAGAAGAACCTAATAGCTTCACCAAAATTCATACCCTCAAAATTTATTGAGTCAACATATGCATGCATTACTTTCAAAGAGAAGTCTTCCCTTTCACCCAAATAGTCTCCAATCATAGATGGATTTAGACCAGAAGCATTCTTCAAGAAGGAAGCTACTTCTTCAGGAGATGCGCCTATTTTCTTTATTTTAATTAGAAAATCAATACCCTTTGAAGGTTTTTTATTAAACAATGCAACACCTTTCTGCAAACATAAGCCAAAAACTAAAATGATTCATTGTTCACAACTCAAACTAACAAAGGTTGAAGAAAAAGCATTGATGTGCCCGTCCTTGAAAAAAAGAGAAAAATCTTTACCTGAAACTCCAACTTATATGCCCTGCATTGTTCCAGTGAAGCTGTATCAGAGGGCTCATGGTTTGCATCCGAATGCAGATCATGGTCAGCCACACTTCCTTCCTCACCATTCAAAGAAGTAAGATTCTCTGAAGAATGCTCATTTTCATGACTCTCTGGAGCAAAATCACCCAATCTCAGCTGCTGGTCCATCCATACACCCATTGATTTAATGATACAATTGAGACACTTCACCGACTCAATCCGTAATGTGGTATCCTGAGCTGGGGATAGTGATGTTGCCGATCCAGGAGGAACACCTAGAGCTGTCTTCAGAAGACCATTAACAACCCTGCCATTATCTGATGGAATTAAAAGTGTATTCAAAGAAGAAATGTCATCATACCACTTTGAAGTTACAAATCACATTTTGGTTACCAGCTAAAGAAAAAGGTTTGGGATCGCTTGTAAAAGAGAGCAAAGCTTTACAAGTGTTGAATGATATGATCTACCTTTCAAAGATATTTGGTGAATTCACATCGCAATCATAATTCACAAAAATGTCAACCACAATGTGTGAAACCTGGCAGATCTTTTCCAACAGGTTGAGAACAGTCATTTTCTGTAAAAAGCTAGGCTGAAGAATGTTTTCAAGGATATGCAGTATAAGCATAGGAAAGAAAATTCCAACTTCCTCCTTCAGCCCTGATCTGAATTTTGACAATAAGCCCATGAAAATAGAGCAAAGAAGCTGAAAAATACTCATCACTGATAGTGCACTGTTCTTCAACAAGGATAAACAAAGGTATTGTTTGATTGCTCCAAGAAACCTGCATAAAACACAAATCTGAAAATTTTTAATCACTGCCAAATTGGAGAACATGAAATATTTTTTGCGCAAAATATCCTCAAAAAATTGTTACCCCGACTGCCTGAGACTGAATTACTGAGAGACCAGTGTTTGCTATGGTCCCTTCAAAGATTATAGCTACAGACTATCTAGCAAGAGAAAGATACATTATCCACAGAAGCTACAAATGAAAAATCCCAGAACCCTTTACCCAGCTTATTTTTCAATAAATCTTAAAACAGATTCAAGAGATTGATTTATTGATAGGCCAGATCACTTGATCATACATTACTTCTGAGTAAGGTAGTTTAAATTCAACTTCACTTGGAAAATATATGCATTTATAACTTAATTCTATCAAATTAAAGTCACTAAAGGAGCAACAGTTAAAAAATCCATTAAAAAATCAATTTAAGACAACAAACACAAGATGATGACAACAACAAAATAAAATAGATACCTTAAAAGTGCCCACTTTTTGGGATGAACACAGGAGTTTGAAGCAAAACCTAGTAATTTTACATAGAGAAATCATATTTAGACCTTGTCATGGTAGACTTTACAGCTAAATAAATCAATCTATTAACCACAATACTTTCAAATGTTTGGTAATGTTCTCCATCCTCTTTTATTGTTAACAATTGATTTATGTACCATTTGAAATGTATTTACAATCCTACTGATTCTAAAAGGTTAGCGCATCAAAAGCGAGCTTATGTTCAGAAGACATGTAATCGATCATAATTAATGCAATTGCAGCAGCAACAACAACAATAAGAACAAAAGAAACCACAGGTTTTTTGTCCAATTGAGAATTTTCACTTGTACAAAAAAAGAACAACAATCCTTCTTATCAATTACCACATAATTAGCAATATATCTTTTAATTATGTAATTACGTTTTTATTTGTTTGTAATGCCCCTTACAACATTAACTCTAATTTGTTCATTGGCTTATTGGACCATGGTATCATAAAGATTTCCTTTTAGCTTAAGATGATATACAATGTTCAGGGATTAAGCAAAAGCTATTCATCCATTCAATCATGTTAAGAATGTCTTCTTTACTCCAAAGAGCAGTTGAGAGAGGATGGATTGCACGAGAGTTGAGACACATTCCTCAATTTAATTATTGAAAAAAAATAATAGAATGATGAATTCTAAATCCATCAGCAAACTATTTTTGATCCATTTGTTCATTTGCACAAAATCAAAGGGACAAACTCTTCATCCTCCCTCAAAAATGTTCAGTTATGCAATAGATGAACTCCTACTGTGAATCCCGACCCTGAACACTGAAGTTGCAGCGAGACCACGAGCTAGCGACCTGGCTGCACGGTCACAAGCTCGAGCTTGCCTGGTCAGTCGTGGCCTTCGGAGGATTCTTTTCCCTCTTTCCCTTTCCTGTTTACTTTCTTTCTCTTGTTTCTCCACTTTTCTCTTCTTTCATCGTTGATTCCTTTCCCTCCATCTGCGCTTCGAAGTAAACAAAGCATAAATGTACAGGCTGACACATTTCCTAATAGCTCGAACTTCAGTGATAACTAATAAGTGATCAGCCAGATTATCATAGTAGATGCATATTGGCAATAATGGTTCTTAGGTCGAGTCAGTCCTGAACATCAGGCAGCCTAATCCAGCAAGCTTGCCTACAGATGAGGGAAGGCATTTAGAATATAAATGTATAAATGGTCTTTCTAAATTGCTTGAGCTTTTCAAATAAGTGGTCAATAAGTCGATTTTAACAAGCCACCTTTTCACTGCCTTATGAATAATAATTTGAGTATGCTGCCTTTATTAAATAAGAGAATCAGAAATAACTAAAGGTTTTCTTCTAGAAAAATTTCTTCTCCATCTATCTATTCATTCTTCATTTTTTTTCTTTATCGCTGTTGTACTACATTCCTTAGATTAGATTGTTTCAAATTTATTCTAATAAAATTCTAGTCAATTAGCATAATATCAAATGCAAATAATATACACTATTAAGATTTGCCTAAAACAATATTAATCTTAAGAGATAAAACCTATGCATAATTGACCATTCATGTAAATTTACCAGCACATGCAATACAGTAATACACTCTCAACAATTGCAACACTAATATATATTACAAACCTTATATTGTATTCTACATAAGCATTAGATACTCGCGTCAATTTTAAAACCAAAACCCACAGCAGTATTTTCTTTTTAATGCAGGAAAGAGTGCTTTATTAATTAAAGGTTTAACATCTTAAACTCTGAAATCAAAAGGCAACTTTTCCATGAGTGGAGTTGCCCAGCTATCTTTCCCTCTATGGGCATGAAATTACAAACTCATCAAAACACTCAATATATTCATTAGTACAGCCAGCAACTCTTTCTCTCTCTCTATTCACATGAACTATAACTCGTCAAAACATTCCATCAACTACATAATCCTTAAGCACATCACTTACCTATGAAGCATTGACTCCAGTGTTCTGAATTGCAACCAATTGTTCTCCATTAGATTCAATGTGTAGCTCAGTGATTCAATCGCATTGAGTGACCTTCGCATTCATCAGGTATGGATAATGAAAACTACCAGAAATAATTGTATAGTGACTAAAGCTTAATGTGGATTGTTTTTCTATTAGAACATTTAATCATCCTGACTCACCTTTTGGCTCATATTCAGTTCATTAAATGGTGCTCAAACGGGCTTATGAGTGAATAAAAAAAAGTTTTCTATAGTCATCCTATTATTCTTGTTGAACCACCTTTTTTATTACAACTTCTCTTTGATAATCCACTATTTCAGGTCAGATAATATCAGTTAATGGTATGCATAGGATTATGCTGGATATTGCCATGAATAAGAAACCAAGCTTCGCTCATGATTATATGAGGTATCAAAAGCAGAAAGTTGAAGGCACATAAGGAATGAAAAACACTTGCCACTCATTTGCCAACCAAAGAGGCCCAGCAGTCTCTATTCCTATCTTTAGAAGCTCCAGTGACAAAACCTTCCCCCTCATTAAGAGAGGGTCCTCAGGTTTCTCTTGCGTGGAGAAATTCATTGAGAGCTTGCACAAGTTTTTGAAAAGAAACAAACCATCCACTCTGATCTTGCTCAATCCGCCGCCGTTTGCAACCGCCTCTCCTTCTGAATCGCGGAGCAGAGAACCCTCCTTGTTCGATTTAGAAAGCAGGGGGTCTGCGTCGCTTCCTGCCATTACCTCATTAATAAAATTCTGCGCGGACTGTACCAGACTGGAATCATTCAAGTTCCTATCTGATAGATCCATCATGTCGGCAATAGAGACAATCCGAATCCTGACATCCGGGGAATCAGCCTCCACTCTAGTAAACATGATGACGACGATCTGAGCCAGGACCAATTTGGCACACAACTGATTAGCTCCGCTCTGGCTGCCAAGGTACACGTTGTAGCAGCTCCGGATGATCTGGGCCAAACACTCGTCGCGGATCAGCACGAAGGGCGAACGGACGGAGGCAATAACGACCCTGAGCATGGAGAGCTCTAGGGCTTCATCGCCTATCCCACGGCAGGAGCAGACGGACGTGAGGAGGCGAGCGGCGGAAGAGCCTGGCGCATTGTCGGCTTCGGCAGGGAGGTTGATGTCGCCGCGGAGGAGACCGTGGGAGAAAAGCTTCTGGGCACACTCGAGGGCGGTCTCGGCGACCTTGGAATAGTCGGACTCGATGGCGAGGACGAGGGGGTGGAGGACGAAGTCGGCATCTGGAGGAGAGATGCCGAGAAGGGGGGAGGAGTGGTCGGGGGAGTCTGAGAAGGTCTCGAGGCGGTCGAGGGCAGCCTTGCAGGCGGAGACGAGTTTGGAGTGCTCGCGCCAGGCGGCGTTCTTGATGATCTTGTCGAGGGCGGGGGCGATGATGCGGCCTGAGCGGGAGCTACCGCCGAGAGGTTGGAAGGAGGCCATGGCAGTGGAATCAGATCGGAGGATCCATTGAGAGGAGGAGGAGGAGATGGAGGAGGAGGAGGAGACGGAGGGTGGTCAGATTGAACGGGAAGAAGACACCACTGCCGCGATGAATTGCAACAGTATGAATGAACGACTCATGAAAAGGGAAATTCCAGTTCGACCCTTCTGATGTGTTTACTCCCGTGGAAGGGATAGAAGAGGAGAGCGCCGATTTCAAAACCTGCCCCCACGATCCTAATTCCTAATGCGTGGTAACGGATGATAGACGAATTTCTTCTTCCCCGCGATCCCTATCTCCTTCCCCAGCGGAAGACACCGCAACACACAGCGTGCCAATGCCCTTCCCCTGCGGAAGCCCTCTCTTTTTCAATTCAAGCCCTCTCCTCGAGGGAGACATATTTTTCTTCAACATTGTGATGGCTTAAG
>JBBPFQ010953210.1:327-11208 GCA_037974815.1 Kaempferia elegans
TTTGAGATGTAAAATTTTTTATTAATTCTAAGCACCCAAACACAAATAATAATTCCTCATTCCCATATTTACCCTGCCATCCCCAACCTCACCTTCTCTCCAAGAAAGAGAACAGGTACTTGTACGGAGACACCCACACGTTACCCTTTTGTTTTACTGGTTCGATCAAGGGGCCCAACTACTATCTAATCAGAAAGAAGATGATTGTTCGTGTCAGCATTCTTGAAGCGGATGATCCCGTGACATGCGGCCGCACACTGGAAGTTTCAAGAATCCTGCTCGGTAACTGCCCCCGTTTCTTTATTTCTTTCTTTTTTTTAAATAACGATTTTTTTTCGTCTCTTCTCGTGGAACCGCGTCGATCGTTCTACCGAATCGGCAAATCCACTGCGTCGGTCGAGATTTAAAGCGGAGCCGCATCCTGCGATTTGTGCCAAATCAATTGTGATAAGTTTCCCGCACTTTTCGCCGTCGATCTCTGGAAGCTGAGAGAGGGGCTGATTTAGGGCATCCCAGTGTTGAGCTCGCGGACCCGACCGACCAACCGACCGAGAAGGAAGCGCGATGATGCTCGTGGCCGAGATGGCGGAGCTGCTGGAGGAGTACACGGCGGCGGTTGCCGGCGTGCTGGAGCACTTGCTGCTCCGAGCTCCCATCCCTTGGCGAGTCCGCACGCTCATCCTCCGCCGCGTCCCCTTCGCTGCCCCGCCGCCGCCGCTTCCGCCGCCTCCGTACGCCCTGCCGTTCCGCACCCGCCTCCGCCCGGCGACGCCCTCTCCTTCCCGCGCGTAGAAAGCTGCTTCCTTTCTTCTACACGTAGAAGTTCCGGCTTCGCCTTCCAAGTTCAAGTTTTTCTTGAGTTTGAACAAACAAAAAAATTGGAGGATAATGATTAGCGTTTGCGAATTTTTCACCTGTGGATAAGCAGTCTCTTGTCGTTTTTTAAATAAATTGTCAGTTTATCCTGTTGTTCTATTCCCGACGATAAAAATTTGTTTTTGTGAAGAAAAAAACTACCACAAAATTTTAAATCAATCTGTAAAAAGCAAATAAATTAATCATCTCCTTGTCGCCAAAGTACTCCGCCGTCGTGAAGTGGAGTCGCCGGCCGGGAGCTGTTCAGAACTCCACCTTCTTCCCGCTGCGCCGCCCCTCCAGCACCTTGCTCCGGCCAACGTACCCCGTCACCGTCGGCTTCTCCACGCCCAATGAACTCATGGCTTTTGATGCGGAGAGAGATTCGAGAGCCAATTGAACCATTAAACTAATGGTGTTATCTGTTTCTCGCAGCGATTCAGAGGCAGTTTTAGGGTTTCGGAACTCCCTAACCGATCGACGTCGCAGCAGAGGACCGGATGCGACGGAAGAGATGGTCTGCGAGGGAACAAAATTTAGGGGATTTTAGCGTGAGAAAGAGAGGTGGGAGACAAATATGATAAAATTGTAAGGTGGAAATTAAAAAAAACAAAAAAAAATTGACACAATGATCAACTTTAAGATGCGTGTTTTTAACACGTGTCGCGTGCATGGAGGTCTCCTTGACCAGATCTTTCGCTTTGTCCGTCGCCGGCCTCTTCGCCAACACCATCGCCAAGCTTTTTAAAGCTTCGTCCCGAGTCGAGGAGATCTCGCTAGAGGGAAGAAGAGAGGTAGCGCGCAATGGCGACCGGATCGCTCTTATGGCTCAGGCACAGTGGTTGCTTCCTGGCGGCGGCGCCCCTCAAGTACGCGCCGGCTCCGAGAACTGCCCTTTCTCCTCCTGGTACGCGATTTTCGTGTTTTTTCTTTTATGCTTTTGGCTCTTGATTAATTAATCTCGGGTTTCATTTCTTTTTTTTTTCTTATTGATCTGATCTGATTTATTTTTAGTCGTCGTAGTTTGGGGTCACCGGAACCACCAGTTCGACTGTAGCGTCAGGTTTCTCTGCCCCAAATCGGTGATTCCGATTAAAAAGGAGGCGATTGTGCGGCGAGACACCATAGCGAGGTCAGAGGTCTCTGCTGTTGGTCCCGTTGGTGACTCGTCAAGCTCCGCGTCAGGTTTGACTGAACGAGAAATCAATTTAGCTTTTTGTCATTTGCTGTTTTCTTCTGCGATTCGCGTGTTCTCGGAATCAATCGGAAGTAGCATACCTGATTTTAGGAGTTTTTTTTTTTTTCTGTTTTTTACAAATCGAAATGCGAAACTGATCATGGATTGACTTTTTAGGTTGGTTTGTTATCTCGCATCACATGATTCGCCTTGATCACATTTTGCCAGTTAAAATTTGCAAAAATTAGTTTAAAATTGAAATTCTGAACTTTAGAAAAATTAATCATGGTTCTAGTTGCTAGGGAAAAAACATATATAATTAAGCATTTCAATTCCACACCTTCTAGTGGATGGTTATGCTAGAATTTAAAATTACGAGTAATAATTCTGATATGTAAATCAATTTGGTGGTATTTTTAATTCCATCAACTTATTTTGCAACATTACTTGTATGTCCAAAGGAAATCCAGTACTTAGCATACTCGAGAAACATACAACTATACAAGGGTAATTTAGTTAAGTAATTCGTGAAATGATGTCACACATTATGTTCATTCTGATACAATAATTGGCATATTATTCTTGATAATCCATTTTTCTTTATGGAGTTAGAACTCTTTTATTATGAGAATTGGTCCCAAACCAATTGAATAGACATCTTTTGACAATAGAAGAGCCACTTTTGCTGGAATACTGATCGACGAATAAAATAATATTTATACAGTAGGATGCAACTAGGATAAAGGAATTCCATTATCCTGATTATAGAACATATATCATGAAAATCATACTGGGAAAATAAAATTTTCAAGAATATGAAGTCTAACCCAGGAATGAATTTGTTATTGAGCAGAATTTCAAATGGTTTCACAAGTCAGAGGGGTTTTGTTTTACTCTGTTACGGCTGTGGCTGCAATTTTTCTATTTGCTACTATGGCGGTGGTGCACCCATTAGTCCTCCTATTGGATCGGCATCGACGCAGATTTCATCACTGGATTGCGAAGATCTGGGCAACACTGACTATAATTCCTTTTTATAAGTTTGAATTTGAGGGGATGGAGAACATACCTGTTCAAGATGCTCCAACTGTGTATGTTTCCAATCATCAGAGCTTCTTGGATATATACACTCTTCTAACCATTGGGAGGAGCTTCAAATTTATAAGCAAAAGAAGCATTTTTCTTTTCCCAATTATTGGATGGGCGATGTATCTCATTGGTGTAATTCCTATTGCCAGAACCGATAGCAGGAGCCAGCTGGTATTTTGTTTTATTTTTTGAGTTTAAATACATCGGTCATCTTTTAGAAATGATTTCTATTTTTGTTGGATGATGAAAATCAATCTTTTCTTATATATGAATGATTAAGACCTCAAATTGATAGATATAATCTGTCATTTTTAGTTATATGATAATTAATGCCGGGCTTATGTAATTTTTCTTGACTGTTCAAAATTGGTGATGCCTTTTCACCTTTATGATACCCTTCTTGATCATTTTAGTAACCGTACTAATATGGATCTTTGTATTGTATTTGAACCTTGAAGCTTTGGTTAATCAGTCCTAGAGGATTTTTGTAGAAAAACTTTGCAATTTGTTTGTTCTCCAATATTCCAGTTACTAAAGTTTAATCTTCTGCTTGCTTACAGGATTGTCTTAAGCGGTGTATGGATTTCATTAAGAAAGGGGCATCTGTTTTTTTCTTCCCAGAGGGAACCAGGAGTAAAGATGGAAAGCTAGGCACTTTCAAGGTGATTTTGTGTTGTTGTAGTTTGATTGTATGTAGTTAAACACAATGTTGAAAATAGAATTTTGGAAATGAGTTGACTTAATTGGTGTTCTTGTAGAAAGGAGCATTTAGTGTTGCTACGAAGACTGGTGTTCCTGTTTTGCCTATAACAATTATGGGGACAGGTAAGATTATGCCTCCAGGAAGGGAAGGTATAATAAATTCAGGAGTGGTGAAAGTTGTGATACACAAGCCTCTAGATGGAAAAGATGCAGAGAAGCTTTGTAGTGAAACTAGAGACATTATTGCTCAAACACTCTTGCTTCATGGTTATGGTGTACATTAAATTAACTGGACACTACAATTTTGGGCTTCTCATAGTACGTTTTGACCTGTGGAAGTTCTTCAGGTATATTTCTCTTTTCTTAGATATGTGCATGGGGCATGTGGATGAATTCCATGATTTTATCTTTTGGCTCCTTTTTATAAGTAATATGTTACCTAAGCTACTAACCTTCACTCTAAAGCCTGATTACTATATCTGAAATACTGTTTGAGGGATTCATCTTTAGGTTGCTGATTCTAGCACGGTTACACCTAATGCATTGCATAGACTTATAGTTGTCAACGATGTTTGTAGAATTCATTCTTTTGGGGTTGCGATGGTGGCTGTGTCTGTCAGGGTCAAGCAAATGTGATTACTTTAGACGTGTTTGTTTTAGACTAACGTATCATCTAGCTTAATCCAGTTATCCATCGCAATTTCATTTGGTGGTTTTGATTTCTATTTTTGGAACTGTCAATTACTTGGTTTTGTGTCAATTACTTGGTTTTGCGTATTTATTCGCCACCAGCACAATGCAGATTACAGGCGCATTCAGTAATCTTTGACAACTGAACACTAGCTTGTTGGCATGCCATCATAAGTTGAATCTTACATTAGGATTCTCAAAATATCTGAGCTGAAATTTTTGAAACAAATAGATTAGTCCTAGATATACCAAAATAATATGACTGTGGTCTAGTCTCTAATATTTGTCAGACATAATAACAGCGTCGACATGCTGGATTTTATACATCAAAAGCATTAGTATTTCTGATGTAAGCCGGGAAATAACAGTTCCACTGAATATTTGAAGCTGATGTCCTGTTTGATTTGTACTGTATCTTTTATAGCGCTTGTCATTGTTTTCTATACAATGCAGGAGTAGACTTTTCTAACTTGATACGAGGGGAAGATGAGGAGAGAACAACCTGCGATTGCGTAGAAGACTACCGGTAGAGAGTTTCACTAGCAGATAATTTGAACCAGAAAGTTGAAGTAAAAATTGTTTTTTTTTTAACTCTCTTCTGGAAATAAAGATATGGAAAGTTGTATGAAATTGATATTTCTAACTTCAAGAGCCAAGCCAAGCAATAATAAAGTATTTATTTTCTGCTGATTCCACCTTCTATACCGAACTATAAGCAATTATGCAGAGGTTCCCAATTTTCTTTCAGGTATGTTTGCTTAAAAACATGGAAAGAGAAAAGAGAATCAAAGAGAAGATAAATGGATACTTTTTTCATCTCTTGTTTGAATGTGTTACTTTGAAATAGGGTAAAATAGTTTGATTAGAATAATTGAAGTATAATCATCATCCAAGATTTTGAAAACTTCTTGCTCTGTTGGTAGTTGTAACAAGTTGAATGATTTTCTTTTCCTTTAATTTTTTTATGTTTGTACAATTGGAACTCAATTCGTTTGCATTCTTATCTAAAGGATTTAGATCATTACATTTTTATGTTGATTGAAATGAGCAATCGATAAAAAAAAACGTTTCACACGAATCTTTAGTTCGGGTTTTATATTGTCTGAGTTGTCAGATTTTATAAAAAATGAGCAATGTCTGCAGTTTCAAATAAAGAAAAACAAACAATCACTTGTATAAGAGTAACTCACTTATAGTATTCTCAGAATTATCGAAATAGAAATACTTTGAGTATTATTGTTTTCATGCCAACACCAGCTTCTAAAGAGAAGAAAAAAATGATGCATCACAATATAACGCAAACCCACATAATCATATGCAATTCACTAGTTCAATCTGACATCTAATTGAGAGAGTTTCCGACATCAATCACAAACCGATATTTGACATCCCTGTTAATGAGTCTTTGAAGAGCCTCGTTGACGTAAGAAATGCTAATAACTTCAATCTCAGGGTATACATTGTTCGCCGCGCAAAAGTTGAGCATTTCTTGTGTCTCTTTTGTGCCTCCTGTAATGCTCCCAGCTATACTTCTCGCGCCTACATTGGATTCAACAGAATGAAGCATCAGAGCCAATTCAACATTATATTGAAGTGTTTTCTAGGATAATAGAGCAGCATGATAAGAACAAAACAATACCGAAGTTTAGGCTTCTAGGAGATAATTTGATCTCACTCGGGAAGCCTACGAGGACCAAAACACCCTCTACCTTCAATAGGTCCATGTAAGGATCAAAAGGATGGTCACCAGAGGCAGTGTCAATGATGAAATCCAATGATTGTGTCAAGGACTGAGCAAAAAAAGTATAGAAGATATATTAGATACAGTAACAGAATGCACCAATCACACATGTAGGTTTGTTTTCTATTTTTCTTCTCTCTTTTTTCCTAGAGAAATTATCAGTTTCATGTTGTAAATAGTTACATGTTTGCACTCTAGTCTTTATATAGCTTGCATAGACTTAAATGACAACTATAAAGAAACTCCTAAACGGATTAAGACTCTATTTAAGATGAACAATTATAGAGAGATTTAAGATATGATGAACTAAATACTTAGAAGCAGTATAACCGAGCACAAACATGATGCAAGTGGCATATTATACCATCATTTGTTGCTTGTCTGATGAAAGCACAAATTTGTCAGCTTTTAAGATATTCAGGGCTTCCTCCTTCTTGGACTCACTAGTACTGAACACTGTTACTTTCAAATCGAATGCTTTACCGAATTTCACAGCCATATGACCGAGGCCACCAAGCCCTATAACTCCCAGTGACTTACCGGGTTGGTTCATCTTATGGCGCATCATGGGACTGTAAACTGTGATGCCTGCACATAGCAAAGGTGCAGCCTTATCCAAAGGGTAGCCATCAGGTATCTTGTAGCAGAACCTGTTCAAAGGACAACAATGAAAGGATGCTACTCAAGTATCAATTGAAGTGTTGGACTAAACAAGTGCAGCGTAAAATTGTAAATCCCATTCAGATCATAATTGTTTGTCTGCTCTTCATATTATCTAGAAATAATTGCTAAGATTCTAAAATTTAGAACAGATTATGGACCTTTATGGTTAAGATTGACAAGCTCACAGTCACAGAACAGGACTCACCTTTGATGAACAACTATATAGCTGGAGTATCCCCCTTTCGTCACTGTACCATCTGAATCGATTGAATTGAAGGTAAGAGCTCGCTTGGAGCAAAACATCTCTCGGAGGTCATTGCAATGCTGGCATTCCATACAAGAGTTTACAAGTGTCCCTACACCAACATGGTCGCCAACTTTGAATCCTCCAACATTGGTACCAGTTGCTGTGACCACTCCAACAATTTCATGCCTGAAAGATTTATTTAATAAGAATTTAATAAAAAAGGAATTTTTTTTTAACATGGATAGGTTTTTCACTTTTTCCAGTTAGTAATTCTTAAAGTCAACAAGTTTATATGAACCAATTTTACCTGATTAGTATTTGCGTTTCCTTTGTTACTTTGTTTTAGACCAGATGGAGCTTGCTTTGGTTACATATTATAGAAAAAAAACTAATAAACCACCACAAAGTTCTAGATTTGATACATATACGAGCACAACAACTAGTGATATTTACACTAAGCACATCTTTTATGAAGAAGCATTTTCACAGTCAAAGTAGAAACGATAAATCTATAAGAACTGGAAATAGCATACCCTGGGACTACTGGGTACATCGAGTCACCATGCAAGTTCTTGGTCCAAACAACATCAGCATAACAAACTCCGCAGTATTTTATCTTTATAGAAACATCATATGCTCCAACAGATCTGGAAAAAAAAATAAACAAGATAGACGAAGCTCCTCAGTGAAGTATGAAATAACAAATGCTTCACAAAAAACCATTTCATGCGAAAAAATTCTGAAGCATTTGCTGATGCCTAAAAGCCATTTCCAAAGTCAGATTATCTTAATACTTTTAGTTTATTATCCCTTAAAAACAATACTTCAGCAAAACTAATTACCAGGTGTCAGTTGTCCAAATGAGTTAACAGTTGAGACATTTTGAAAGAAGGCATTGCCCCCAATTTACTTGTCTTGGCCACTCAAAGATTTCTTCTTCATTTTTTTAGATCCAAAGAATTGAAATATACGATGATAAATCCAGCTAATATAAAATTATCAGGAACATATGCAATTGAAATTTTGCATTATCTAAAGCGCACCTGCGATCAAACCTATAAGGTGATAGGATTCCAGATACATCTCTTGCAGCCCAAGCAAGACAATTTCCAATGCCAACTTCAGCTTCCATTGTTCAGTTAGCCACTTACTCTACAAAAGATCAGAATGTCATCAAATGATGCAAAGCTTACAAAAAAATTCTCCCTGTACTAGATTTTACATTTCCACTTAGAGAAGACAACAGAAACACAAGAAATCAGCATGTTGAATAAAATGGAAAAGCTTCTTGCATAGAAAGGTTAATTGGTACGAACATAACATATATGACGAGTACGTAGAAGGTTTGCTCCATTCAAAATAGTCTCTGTCTACCTATTTCTTGAAAGTAAATATTTTTCCACTAAAAAAATGACAAACTGCATATATGCTGCTAGATTGGACTGAGAGACAAATAAACCATCAGGACAACCCTTAATTTTCATCTGAATAAGCGATCAGGATACACTCTTTATTTTGACTCGTCCACCGTAAAATATTATACCTTTTGAAGGTTAGTGGCGTTATTTTCAATCAGATTGCTCTCCATTAAATAAGCCATGATGTAATGGCTTTCAAACAGAAAAGAAAAGTAAACTCGTAGTAAAAAGCCTCATTCGTCAGATTTTGGAATTCTTTCCAAAACCTATACAACTCAAGAAAAACCTAATCTTTAAGCAAAACCCTTCTTTCGAAAATCTATGAGATCGAAGAAGATCCAACCACAACCGATCACAAATCCAGGCCATAAATCCTCCATACAATCCAGAAAATCTCTTAACAAGAGGAATACAAACAAACACGTACGTAATATTGGGGGCATCCCAAGCTCAAACAAAGCAGGCTAAATACATGACAAAACCGTCAGCGGAAAGTAAAATTTCCGGACGAACACAAAGGACAAGAACAAAAAAGAAAGAATTGTGCGTTCAATTTTACCTTGATTATAAAGAACGTTGGATTTGTTTAGTTCTAGAAACAGCGAGAGCTCTGAGGAGCTTCGCTGGGCGTGATGCGTCGCTAACTTTCAGTGGTTGCGCTTCATTCTTGAACCTTCCTTATTTATAGCAGAATCTCGCCCTACTTTTTTTTCAAATGCCCTCCTAAAGTTATCAATTAACAAAGTTCTCCTCAGAATTCTAGAAATATCATCATTCTTGCCCGATTCTTGCCCCCTTAGGACATTTTGAACATTAATATATGTTAACTCCTAAAAATGCTACATGTCACTTATTTATTATATTAACACTTCTTTTTTAATAATCCACACCCACATTATTTGAAGGTTAACATACACTCACATTCATTTTAAAAATAAATTTAAAAAATTTGAGATGATCGAGATTAAAAACGGCATCTGCATTAGTTTGAACATTAATATACCCCTACTTTTTTTTTAATCTAGATATCTAACGCATTAACACCTCCTTTTTATTAATGCAAACTCACATTCATTTTAGCATCTATATATTTATTCATCTTTATTTTTTAATTCAAAATTTATTTATTTTATTTTTAAATTTTTTTATATAAAATCTGCTCATTTCTTTGAATGATGTTAATGTGTGGGTGTTATAACACCCATTCACATTGATCTATAACACTATTTGGGTGTATAATACCCACATATTAACAACAATATGGATACTCTAGGTGCAAACAATTTAAACATGTTGCAATCGAATCAAATATGTTCACAAGCTTTTCGAGGTGACTCAAAAAATAACTTAATTCATATTCAAAATTTTTAAATATGAGCCGAACTCGAATATATTTGATAATTTTTTCGAATCAAATTTGAATCCATAATATTTTTATTCAATTGTTCACGAGCGGCTCGAGAGTTGAACTTGAATCGAACTTCTGATTATTTAAATATAATTTTAATTTAAATATCCTCAAATTAAGATTCTAATAATTTAAATCAAACTTGAGTTTAAGTTATTTCGAACTATAATATAATTATGCTCAAATTAAGGTTCAAACAATTTCAACCGAACTCGAACTTAAATTTTATTTCAGATTGAATTAGAGTAAAAATTAATTGTATTTTTAAACTTTGAACATCTCATAATTTTCAAACTCAAACTTAAATATTAATATTTTAATATTATTCGACTCTAATCAAGATGGTAGAGAAGAAATTTTGCCAGTGATTTATGATATAGAATAATGTATTTGAATGAATAAAATAATTTCTAAAAATAGATACTTATTTATCAAAGAATTTTTAAGATTTATTTGAATGGCCGTTATACATAGCCATTTAGATTTTTTTTAATAAAATCGGTTCCTTCAAAGTCCAACTTATTTTTTGAATTTTTTTTTATAAAATATGCTCATTAACTTCTTTGCACGTTGTTATTATATAGGTGTTATAATACACATTCACATTGATTATAAATACCAATTGGTGTTATAAAACCTACATATTAACACCAATAGTTGGTCTTATAATGTTAATAGTGGTGGGTAAAATAGTCACTTTGTAAATATGGGGAGTATTTTGAAGAGCTGTAAACTATAAGGGTTTGAATTTGATTACATGACGTGTGGGATGACGATTTTTGAATTGCCGACCCACAAATTTTCAAATATAACTAGTTGACAGTTCAAGGCACATTAACTACATACAACAATTGTTGCTGTTTGACTTTGTGAGGAAATATTAAAATTTGA
>JBBPFQ010953318.1:0-11205 GCA_037974815.1 Kaempferia elegans
AATTATAATATAAACATTTATATTTATATTTTAAAAAAAATTGCTTGTGGCACCTAGACCGAACAGGGCGCCTAATCGGCGCCTAGGCCCGCCTATGAACAGTAAGGCCTAGTTTGGCCGATTAGAGGGTTTTCAGTTCGGCTAGGGGGCTCCTAGCGCCTATGCGGCCGCCTAGGCCGAGTTTTGCAACACTGGGATTTAGACCTATCATATTCACTCAACAACAACAACAACATCAATGTGTTCCTGGGACTCCCTTGACTCTAAGCATATTGCAATTTTTAAATTTTGGACATTGTACAATAATTAGTGGCTTTCAACCAAAACTAACCGATGACTTAGATCTATCATATTTACTCAACAACACCACCAATGTGGTCCTGGACTCCCTAAGCGTGGCCATGTTAAAAATTTTAAATTCTAGATATTGTACTATCATCAGTAAGTTACTATCATCAGTAAGTTTTTGCATGAGACATAGCCAAAAGTCACCGGTGATTTTAATCCTATCAATGAGTTTTCGCCAAAAGTCATTGATAACCATAGGCATATCCAAATTAACTCAGATCAGAACCAATGCATTCCTACAAGTCTCCCGAGTGTAATCTTTGTCCTCCAACCTTGATTCCTCTCATAGTTGTAAAAAGCGCTTGCTTCGCTCGCTTAAGCGCAAAGCGAAGCGAGGTGCAACCCTTGCACTTTTGAGAACTCGGAAGCGCAAGAGGTTTAGGAAGTGGGAGCTTCGCGCAAAAGTGAGCAAAGCGAATGTCGCTCGCTTCACAGAAACATTCCTTTTTAATTTTTTTATTTTATTTGAAGCCCTAATTTAACCTCTTTAAACCTTCATCTCTTCGTCTGCCGCTGTTGTTTCTTTGCATTTGCCGCTGCTTCTTCATCTGCCGTTGCTGCTTCTTCAATCAGCTAATTCCGGCGGCGCCGAGGGCGTCACGGGAAGCTCCCTTGTTCGGCGAGCCGCAGAAACTTCCCGTGACGCCTCTGGTGCCCCGGAAGCGTCGCACTATGCTTTCGGCGATGCCAAGATGGCTCCGACGTCGCGATCGTGAGCGAGCTGCAGAATTGCGATTTTTTAATTTTTGAACTTAGGTTGAACTTGGGTGTGCATTTAATTAATTCAATTGACTCTCAATTTAAATGGGGTAGTTAAAACAAATTTCTAGAAAGCCTAATTAATTTATCCCAATAAAATATATAAAAACATATTTAAAATAAAAAATATAATAGATTTATTAATTAATTAAAATCAAATCTAAATATATTTAAAATAGATTTTAAAATAGATTTTATTAAATCACGGAAATCAAATTTAAATATATAATATTGATAAATTTTATTAATTTATATAAATTTAATTTAAAGATATAAAAAAATAAATTAAAAATTAAAAAATATAATAAATTTTATTAATTTATATAAATCAGATTTAAATATATAAAAAATATTTAAAATAAAAAAATCTAATAAATTTTATTAATTCTAAATCAGATTTTTTTTATTATATATTAAAATTTGTATTATTGACTTTCCTTTTTTACTTTTAAATTTTTTTTTTTTTGATACATTCTAGAAAAGAAATAGATTGTCTTAACAACTATTGAATGATTTGGTATATATCATGTACAACATAGCTTTGAGGAGAAGATATGACATGCGAGATAAGATTGACCGTATTACTATGTCAGAGATAGATGATAATCACGAATGGTTGTTGGGAAAATTGGATGATAGTGATAAAGACAATGGTAATGATTTTGTCTATGAAGGCGAATATTTGCGTTGGAGTGATGTAGCACGAGCATCTAGGGATGGTGAAAGTGCATATGACTTTCGATCTCGAAATGCGTCTTCTTCAAAAGGGGCATCATCATCTACATCAACAAAAAGAAAGCAATTTGCTCAAACTAGTCTTGTTAATGAAGAAGAGATTAATGTTGACGATGAAATTGAAGAAGATGATTGTTTTGATATTTGATATTTCATCTATCACATTTTCAAAGACTTTTGATTTATTTTTAGTTTTTTGAATAATCTACTGCTTCATCAAAGAATATTTTATTTATGGTAATTTGGATTTTCAAAGATATTTTCAAAGGTTTTAATAGATATATTAGTCCTTTTATGTATTATATTTTTTTTCCGTAAAGCGTGCGCTTCACTTGCGCTTTGCACCTTAAGCTCCAAGACCCTTTAGCGCTATTTTGCGCCTTGCACTTTTGACAATTATGATCCTTTTAGAATTGAACTTGTCAAAGAGAAATTTAGACGAATGTTCAGAAAGAGGATTAGCAATTGAATTTTGTCTCATGTCAGATTATATAGTTTGGTGGACCTTGCCTTAGTTTACTTATTAAAGTATCTTACTAACAGAAGTTAGAACGACATGTATTACATAGCCTCCTATGGAACCAGCAGCTTTCTAGTTGGTTTTGCCCTTCAGTTTAGGCGCTATCAAAATAACTTAGGGAATCGATTAAATAGTTGAATTTCAGTGAACATTACCTAGGACCAGACTTATTTTACATGTTTATAATCTACTGAACGTGGGTCAGAGAGTTCTATTATTTTCTCTGAACAAAAGCCAAACATGGGTACATGCCTGATTGAGTTTCCTGAATGCCTAGAAGTTGAACACCATTATTTTGCATTTCAACATCTCGTTCCTTTATTGCTATGCAATAGATTATATATTTCAACATCTTCATCTTTGCTTAATATTACTCTTAGTTGATAGGTCGTCATAAAAAGTATCACCTACTGTAATGCTTTATATTTTTCTATACTCGTTATCTATTTAGCCAGTTAATGTCTATTCAATTTTCCTCATTTCATCAATTCTATCAATCTTTTAACATGTATTCTTATGATTGAAAAATACGGTACAAATTACGGTATAGAAAAATCCACAATTTCATCACTATGTATTTAGCATTATAATTATTATACTCTATAAAAGATCCACAATGTCTATTACTCGTTATCTATTTAGCATTATACTTATTCCCATCAACACTAACTCTCACTATGTATTGCACATTAACCTTTAGAGACTTTAAAAAGGTTCTTCTCTTTCATTAGTAAAGTTATAATGCTCTATAAAATTCCAACATCTTGTTCTTATTAAACTATAAATGAATTTTTTATTCTTACAACTCCTATGACATATGGCACCATTAGTTGGTGTTGACTGGTTAAATATTCCTTATGTATGATGAGAGCAATTTTTTGTTATACTTCAACATTTCTGGTAGAAACACTTATCTAACTACTATTCATATGCTTGGATGTAATTCCTTTTGTTAGAATAAGTATAACAACACTAAAATTATGAAATGTTGCAAAATAAAAAAATTAGGTATCTAGATAAATTTGTTTCATAGAAACTGTTGTATAGATGGAATGTAGCTAGTTGTTAACTGAATACTCCCCCTTTCCCCCTTTTGTTATTTTGGTACCTTAATGTTAGAACTATTCTTCAAGCTGAGACATTCTATGTTCATTAATTATGTCTTTGTTCCGCTTCCAGACAACATGAAGGAAACCAAACAAGAGGTGGCTTTTGATGAGAATAAACATGTTGCAATCCCGGATTGGGAAGAAAGGTTCTTTTAACTTATTTTTGACATTCTAAGTTTTGTTGTAGGATATGCATTTGGTCTCTAGTGGGATTGGACATTGTTACTATAGATATCTGTTAGTTTGAAGGTTATCTTAGGTTCTTGATTTTTGTCTCATGGCTTCGTAGCTGATTTAGCATGAATTCTTATACTGCTAGTATGCTTATATTCATATCTGTTAGTTAGCATAATCCATCTGGAATTCTGGATTGCAATAATGATTTTTAATGTTCAGTAATGTTTCTTTTTATTATTTGCTCAATGATAACTTTACGGATTTTAACCATCTATTATCATCAATGGCAGAGATGATGGTGATGTTTTGGCGAAAGAAGGGGATGGTCCGGCTGCCTCTACTGAAAACAATAGTGTCTCTAAGTCTCAGAAGATCAGTGAACCTATTATAGTAGCTTTAGCAAATGCCGGGCACAACTTAGACAGGGCTCAAACAGAAGTTATCTTAAAGCCACTGAGGCTCGCATTTGAGTCAAAAAATATAAAACTTTTGAAGCTAGCACTTGACTGTATTCATGTATGTTGCTCAAGTAGCTTTTCCCCCTCCATTAATTTCATTACTACTTCACTGAAACAAGTATTGACTTTTGGTTTAAGATTGACTATTTTGTTGATGAGCATAAATGCATTTTGGTTTTGTATATTATAAAATTTTCTTTCTTCTATAGGGATCTGTCTATTTCTCATATGCTAATTGATCAAAAGTATATTGCACATATTAATCTTCATTCTTCATGCCCCAATTGTTTCTATATGCATGCTATTCTTTTATAAGTGCATAATAATTGTTGTTCAATTAAGATGATAGAATCACTTGACTCATGCAGGATTTCCAATGCTAAAATGGGCATATGTTTTGTAGAAGTAAAGCTTATCTATTGCCAAGAGATATGCCTATATACTGGGTGTTTGCTATTTTACACTGTTGATTTCTAGTTTTTCTAACTTCTCTTTTGCTATTGGCTTGCAGCTGTTAGATGTTCTATTTCTGGTTCATAGTATAGTAAAATTACTCTAAAAAAAGGTAGTCTGGTGCACAAAGCTCCCGTCGATACGAGGTTCCGGGAATGGTCTATTTTACGTAGTCTTACCATGCTTTGCAAGAGGTTATTTCCGAGACTCAAATCCGTGACCTTTAGGTCATATGGCTCCCATTCATTAAAATTACGGTACAAATTGAAAAATCCACAATTTCAAAAATTCTTTCAAAAATATATTTATCTAATAATTACTATATATAAATATTAAAAAAATATCGAAATCGTAACGGCACGATACGATACCGAAACCGTATCGTTCCGGTCGGGGACCGAAACCTCGGCACGGGTCGAGATTTTAAACCTTGCTTTTATCTATAGGGCCACTACCATCCCTTTCCTTATCTTCTCGTTTCTCTTCCCTTTGGTTGTTTATTCAACCCATAGCCTTCTAAATGAATTTTAAAAATTGTGTTGGTCCCTGATAATGGTAAAGTTGTTGTCATGTGACCTTGTGGGCATGGATTCGAGTTGCTGAAATAACCTTTTGCAATACGGGATAAGTGCGTACAATAGATCCAATATGCTTTGAGCCTTCCCCGGATCTGCATTGGCGAGAGCGTCATGTGTAGGTCCCTGATTTTCATCTATTTGATCCAACATGAAGAATATTTTATTTACTTATCCAACCCAGTAGCAAATATATACTTATTTTTTCAATCTCAGTTACAACATTTTGCCCCTGACCTACCCAAGTCCCATTGGAAATATTATGCTATAAGAACTTTTGTTCATGAAAATTAGGTTTTGTTTATAAACCTAATGAAGGTCTGGGCACCTTTCTTTTGCCCTATATTTGTTATACTCTTATGATAGTTTTGTTTAGACATCTGACATAGATAGTCTCTGGATAAGTGTCCTTATTAAGCATCAAAATGGGCATAAATGTGTCAGTATTAGCAAATCTAAGGTTAACATAAAATACTTTTGGACGAAACAAAAGATTGCTGTAATTTAACATAATTCAAGCACAGCAATCTTTGAGGAAGCATTATGGACATGAATTCAAGTCTTTGAGGAAGCATTCTAGACATGATTTCAAGTAGTCTCGGTCCAGCATTTATACTGGTATAGACAAGGGGCTAGGACATGACCGTGTCTTGGGCTGTTTACTGAGCTATAGGTCCTAATAATAATAATAAAAGAACAATTCATATAATTCACATACAAAGTAGCAGACTGGTTTATACAACAACACTAGCAATTTGCACATCTGAACTATTTGTTAGGCGATCAAGATTGAACCTGAGGATTGAAAAATACAAACAAACACCGTTAATGTTTATTAATCACGACATATGGTATCCTCTTTTTGAACGAAGAGTTGATCTTGACTGGGGTATGACAGAAATTTCATTCGTTGCCCTTGCCTTTTCAAGTGTATGTTTAATTTGTGTAACAAAATGTTTTTCATTTTCCTCATGATGCTTTTTCTTTGCTGGATTATTTATCATGCACATACGTAAGCAACTTTTTTTTTTCACTGAAATGTATTTTCCTTTTTTTTTTCTCATGCCACTATAATCTTTTGTCAGGTTATTGTGCCTGTGCCTAACAATTTGGTTATTATACTTCTGATGCTTATTGTACTTACAGTGCATCTGACACATTTTTAATTTTTGGCAGAAACTCATAGCCTATGATCATTTAGAAGGTGATCCTGGACTGGATGGTGGCAAAAATGCTTCATTATTTACAGATATACTGAACATGGCCTGTGGCTGTGTTGATAATTCTTTATCGGACAGGTATTATCTTTTTGTCTTTTCTTTTCTCATTGACTTCTCTTTATATCAATTATTTTAACCTTTGGTTAATACATGGGAATTTGCAGCACCATAGTTCAAGTTTTGCAGGTGCTTCTTACTGCTGTATCTTCAATGAGGTTCAGAGGTATGTTACTAATGGTTTTTCTTCTTTTGGTTCTTTGAGGAGTGATGTCAAATTTCTAATCATCTTATGGTATAAGCTTGAGTAGTCAAAGATCTGAATGATTTTCTTACTGAAAACACTTGTTTGCTTGTCAGTTCCTTAAAATCATGGTATCCATTCTAGTCTTTCTAAATTCTGAATTTGTTATGCTGTATTGCAACTGTTTCATCAGTTGCTGAAACATCATCACCTTTGAGTATGTATGATAATCACAAAATCTGCAAATATGTAGTATACGGGCATTGGAAATTATTGTCATGATGGGTTGGCTTTGATAATCATACCCTAGTGTCTTTGGACTGGCCCAGAGTGTGTTTTTTTTGTATGTCTGAGACTAACAAACAGTGCAATTGTATGAACCTATAGAACATATCTTACTGTTTTATTTTCAAAAGAAAAGAACTTGAAAGAAATTTTTATCATTTGTTAATTAGCTAATGCTAAAAGTTCTGATGGTTGGTTGTATTCTGCAACTAGATCTGATATGGTCCAACTTCAAGTCACTCATCATAGGCTCACCTGTGGCCCATGGAATATCTCATCCAATGACAGGTGCATAGCCTGTGATATCTGTACAAGGATGTTTATCTGGCTGTGCGGACCACATTTCATCATAATGGGTGGAAGAAATGTGAATGTGAAAGATTAAGATACTTGGATGTGCTAGGACTTTTCCTGTGGAAAATATTCAATTTCCAAAATGAATGATATCTTAAATTTTCTTTTTTATATCATGTTTAGATGGTAAGGACATCTATCCTACTTTTTCAAGGTTGGTCATTATATTTCTGGAATGTTTATTTCTGTAGATTAAATTAACATAGTATTACTAAACGTTTGGATCAATCAGTTAATGCCTCAAATTGGACGATTTTTCTTGTAGATGTTATGTGAGAGGTTATTTGGAGTGTGGTTTTTTATACTGCTTATAAAAGATGCAAGCACACCTTTTCTTTTCTTTTTATCTATTATGCTAAATCAGTAAGTTTTCTTTAAATCCAGTTCATGGAGACCCATTGCTGGGAGTGATTAAAGTATGCTATGACATTGCTCTCAACAGGTACTTAAGCAACACTTTTCCTTGTAAACTGTGAATTTATAAATTCTTAATTGTTGCTTATGTTAAATTATGATGGTTTACTGCAGTAAGAGTGTAGTAAATCAGGCAACATCAAAAGCAATGCTAACCCAAATGATCAGTATTGTGTTTCGGCGAATGGAAACTGATCAGGTTGGATTTGTAATTTTGGTTGATTTTACTGAGTTGTCCACGTGAAATTGGGCCTTATTGCAGGAAAAATATTTCTTTGGGTGCTTAGGTTCCTGTATCTAGTATTATGCATGCTGGCATTCCAGCTAGCTTCACCAGCTTTGAGAATGTAGAAAAATCTAGTGATGCAAAAGATGAGAAAAACCCTGTGGCAGATGCATTACCCAAGAAGCATGAGAATGATGCATCTCCTCGTTTGGAGGAATTTCAGAATCTGGCTAGTGGTGCTGACATCAAGGTACTTCCATCACACTTACTTTATGAGACTGTTGGGAGTTAAGTTTTAACTGTTTTGTTGAAATTTACATATATGCCTTTTTCTTTCACTTTGTATCTTATTTAAAGATATGATTTGTAGGGTTTAGAGGCTGCTCTTGACCAAGCTGTTCAACTTGAGGATGGAAAGAAAGTCTCAGGGTAAAAGATGCTTGAATATTAAATAAATCAATGCTTCAGTTGTGGTTTCTAAAATTCGATCTAAAGAGTTTATTGTTTAATCATGTCTGAGGAATTAGTGTAGAGAGCATGAGTGTGGTGCAAAATGATGCCTTGTTGCTGTTTCGAACACTGTGCAAGGTCTAGTTTGTGAAATTGTTCTGAAAAAGTGTCTATTCTATTCTCTCCCTTATCATATTGGAGACAATTTGCAGATGGGGATGAAAGAAGAGGGTGATGAGGTGGCCACCAAGACGAGACTATTGTCTCTTGAGCTTTTGCAGGTTAACTAGTCTTGTCCTAGACTATGTAGATGTGGGAAATAGTATATGCCTAAATATTTTTTACTTCAAAGTGTTTTAGTCAATGCAATTATCTTCTACCTTCTTGTATTTGAATGCTAAAATTACAGGGTTTGCTGGAAGGAGTTGACTATTCCTTTACGAAAAATTTCCATTTTATTGAATCAGTTAAGGCATATCTTTCGTATGCTTTGTTGCGAGCTTCTGTTTCTTCTTCCCCAGTGGTTTTTCAGGTTATATTTCTCTTCCCATTTGCTGCTTCTTTCTACCTCTTCATTTGACATCCTACATTTGCTAATTATTGTGGTAGTTGATTTACATTCCACACATACTAGTAATAGCTGATGTTGCACTGCTTAAGTTTGTACAATAAAGTGTTCCTCATTCTTGTACTTATTTCTTGTTGTGCAGTATGCAACTGGAATATTTTCTGTTCTTTTGCTCCGTTTTAGAGAAAGTCTTAAGGTACATAATTTTGTCAGAACCATCTTCTTGTAGATTTCTAGAAATTAATCTCCGCCAATTATCATGTCAATCTCGTATAAACATGTCTGATTTTTCTTTTATAGGGAGAAATTGGCATCTTTTTTCCATTGATCGTTTTAAAATCATTGGAAAGTAATGAGAATGTGCTTAGCCGAAGGACAAGTGTTCTCCGGTGATGGTTCCTTCATTATATATACTGTTATTCTTCTTTCCTGTTGGAATGGGACATTTCTATTTTCAGTTCAGCAGAATCTGGAGTCATTACTTGTCAATTATCATCCTGAAGTTTTTCTTGTGCTGTAGCTTTATTAATTTTTCTGATATTTGTTTGATTGGATTATTTGTTAGGATGCTTGAGAAAGTATGCAAGGACTCCCAAATGCTTGCAGACATATTTGTTAACTATGATTGTGATCTTCAGGCACCAAACCTTTTTGAACGCATGGTAAAATCCAATCATGTTTATGCTAGTGGCTTGAAGGTGAAGTTTGCAATTTCTTTACCAATTTATTTGTTGCCACTGATCTAATCAGGTAAATGCATTATCAAAGATAGCCCAAGGAACTGTAACTATTGATCCCAACTCAATTACTGCAACACAGATTGCTTCTGCTAAGGGTTCATCTCTTCAGGTACTCTCTACAAATTAAGAAACTATTGTGTTTGTTTTGTTTTCTTATTTCTTTGTTTTTTAAAAAAAATATATTATACTTCTAATTTATGTACCTTACCCAGAGCTTGGTGTGTGTGCTCAAATCATTGGTTGATTGGGAGAAGCTTAAAGGAGAATCTGCTAAGCATGGTAATATTGTTAGATCTCTTGAAGCGGAAGTTTCAGCTACAGATGCTGCTTCAATTAATGAACAGAAGAATACTGATGATGGATTAAACCAATTTGAGAAGTCTAAAGCACACAAATCCACAATGGAAGCAGCCCTCTTAGAGGTAACTAAGATTTTTGCTAACCATTTACTATAAATGTGATGTCTGCAATGATAATGTATGATGACTCCTATTTTGATATAGTTTTATTTGCTATGGTATCTGTTTATATGGTTAAACATGAACTAGTCCATTTGCTTTTAGTTCAACCGAAAGCCAGCAAAAGGGATAGAATTTCTATTGGGTAATAAGTTGGTTGAGGCTCAAGCTTCTTCAATTGCTCAATTCCTGAAGAGCACACCTAATTTGGATAAGGTGATCTCCATGTTTTTTTTTTTTGGTTAAAAGGGTCTGTTTTTCATCTCTTAATTTTTTTCAGGCAATGATTGGTGAATATTTAGGCCACAATGAGGAACTTCCTCTTGCTGTTATGCATGCATATGTTGATTCCATGAAGTTCTCAGGATTGAAGTTTGATACTTCAATTCGTGAATTCCTAACAGGATTTCGGCTTCCTGGCGAGGCACAAAAAATTGATCGGATCATGGAAAAGTTTGCTGAGCGGTACAGTAATTGATAATTAGAGATGTGGCACATCCCCTCGTACTCTGTTTTCTTACTTTTAATGGTTTAGCATTGTTTTGCAGTTTTTGTGCTGATAATCCTGGACTTTTCAAGAATGCGAATACTGCTTATGTTCTTGCCTATGCAGTTATAATGTTAAATACAGATGCTCACAATCCAATGGTTTGTCCGAAAATGTCAAAATCTGATTTTATACTCATGAACTCAGTAAGTGATGTGGAAGAGTGTGCACCGAAGGAGCTCCTAGAGGAGATATACGATTCAATTGTAGAAGAAGAGATAAAGATGAAGGATGATACACCTGATGCATCTAAAAGCAGCAGAGTGAGGCCAGAAACAGAAGAGAGTGGCCGTCTTGTAAATATTCTCAATTTAGCTCTTCCTAAAAAGAAATCTGGGTTTGATGCTAAAGTTGAAAGTGAGAAAATAAAGAAACAAATTCAGACCCTTTTCAAAAATAAAGCCGGAAAAAGGAGTGTCTTCTATTCAGCTGAGCAGGTTGAACTAGTTAGACCAATGCTTCAAGCTGTGGGGTGGCCTCTTCTTGCAACATTTTCTGTAACAATGGAGGAAGGAGATAATAAGCCCAGCGTTATTCTTTGCATGGAAGGTTTTAGTGCTGTCATACA
>JBBPFQ010953429.1:0-11205 GCA_037974815.1 Kaempferia elegans
CACTACCTACGATAGGATCGAAGGAAAGGTAGTTCACTCTCTGTCTGCCTTGGGTTTGCCCGTTTCTCTCCACGCAGGTAAACGGGCCGGGCCCTAAAGTTAGAATCGATATAATAAAGGGACGCCAAGGGATATCAGTTGAGGAAATGAGCTCACGACTCTCCCTGCTGCCGTCCCTCCGCCCGTACGCTAATTACGCTGCCGTCTCCTCCGCTGACTCCACCGTCGCTGCCGCCCGCCCCCCTGCTCGAGGAAGCACCTTGATCAGATCCTCGATGGATGGTAGCGACGCGAGGTCTGCAGTTCATATGGGCGGGTTCCTCTCGAGGAGGCGCTACGACCCCCCTTCTTGGGCATCGCATCTCCGACCACTCCCCTCCCACACATTTTCTCTTGGCCACGTACTTCATTTCGTCCTTCAATTACTCCCGTATTATCTTCCCTCTTTTTATGAGGTTGCAATTCAACTGGTATTGTTTGTTTTTCTTTAGCTTCCAACTCCCATCCACAGATGGAATCTCCCTCATTTGTCTGATGGCGTGGAAGTCTGGATAAAGGTAACATTTGTTACCAATTATCGATTTCTTTCTGGGCGCCATTAGTTTTGTAATACTAGTGACAGAAAGTTTGGGTCTTGCAGCGTGATGATCTTTCAGGAATGCAACTCAGCGGCAACAAGGTGAGGAAGCTGGAGTTCTTAATGGCCGATGCCATCGAGAATGGAGCTGATTGTGTCATTACGGTGGGAGGGATCCAGAGTAATCACTGTCGTGCTACTGCTGTTGCTGCTAGATATCTAAATCTTGATTGCTATCTGATACTACGCACTTCCAAGGTAAGTTCTCTCAAGCGTTTAAATTAGTTTTCCAGAGGAAACTATGGATCTCAAAAATTAAGCTTTGCAGGCTCTAGTGGAGAAGGACCCTGGCTTGGTTGGTAATCTCCTTGTTGAACGATTAGTTGGTGCTCATATTGATCTTGTGTCCAAGGAGGAATATGCTAAGATAGGCAGCGTGGTTAGTTCTCTTCTGCATGCAATTCTGCCTATTCAAGAGAAATTTGCACGATCTCCCAATGGGTTGTAAATGATCATTGTTGAATACTCACTCAATGACAGTGTAAACGTAAACACTTTACTGGAGCTCTAGTACTTTGACCAATCATTTTTATCTTATAGTCATGATTTTGTTGGACATTTTGCACGAACTTGACACATTCCAAACAACAGAGTAACCCCAAACTTAGAATTATGTTTTTCTTGCTAATTTGAAAGGTATCAAATGATCCTTATTGTTGGATACGACTTAATTTTAATATTCTATCAGAGTAGAGTGTGGCAAACTAAACATGAACTTTTCCCCTTATAACTCCTACTTGCTAATGAAGACTTGTTTGACATGTAGATTTCTGATTAACTCGTGAAATGTACCCGTGTAGATGATTTATCATGGATGAATTTATTGTCCTTATCCTTCTTGCTAGTCTAGTCTTTAAACGAAAATATCTATTTATTTTTTTATTTACTGATCATGCTACAATGATCTTTCCTAGACCCTGGCTGACTTGCTAAAGAAGAAGCTAATGAAGGAAGGGAGAAATCCATATGTTATTCCTGTCGGTGGATCAAACTCTTTGGGGACTTGGTGAGTTCTAGCATGGAATAAACAGTTCAATTTTGCTTCTTATTATCAGAACCCGTGGTATCTCTCTGCAAGCAAGAGAACTTTTAACATCTAAAGGCATATGTATTTTGACCTGTCATAGTTGCCTTTTAAACATTTTTTACTGCTAATTTGTGAGACTAAGGATAATCATTGGGAAGATAATAACTCATATGAATCGTCATATCTGCCAAATTGAAAGTTTGTGTGGGAGAAGTTAAAACAAGCATTATTTATGCTTTTTATGTATATTGAATTTTTGTTCATTATTTAGCACAAATTAATTGTCACGGCCCGTACGAGCTAGACTTGCCACAACGCTAGCTTTTCTCGTCGTGCGTGAATTGTAACAATGTCAGAGCAAAACAATTACAAAAACTAACTAAACTGACTATATGGATACCTCAGAAGTAAACTAATATTATATAATATTTCAGCAATTAACCTGGAGATCAACAAAAAAGGAGAGTGGAGATAAGAGAGATGTACATGAGAATATAATCAACGAGGACAACATTATAATTTACAATTATATTGCCTTGTCCTTGCATCATTTGATTTATTACTCCTCATAATTCATCTTTTATCCTTTTCTTAATTTATTTACTCAGTTCTCCTTAATTTCTCATTTTCCAACATGTCACACATTATAGTCTTATGTTATTCGACAACTTAATATGATTTATTAAGTTGGTGAACCACATATATAATATATTCATCAAGAATGTGTCGTATAAGTAAGGTGAACGACCACCATTCCACCTAATACGAACATCATGTATAAATGTAAATATAAGGGTGAGCGACCTGCAACCCACTCGAGAAAAATGCATTGTATATGAGAGTAAACGATTCGTAATCCACTCGTAGTGAAAATGCATTGTATGTATGCACTTATACATGCATAGGTAAGGTGAATGACCAGCAATCCACCCAAAAGAGATATATCGTATATACAAGAGGTGAATGACCCGCAATCCACCTAATACGAAGTACATCATGTGTATTTACATATACGTACACATATAGGATGAACGCGCAATCCACCTGAAAGAAATGTATCGTATATAAAAGGGATGAACGACCCGCAATCCACCAAATACGAACTGCATCATGTGTATGCACATATACGTACACATATAGGATGAACAATCCGCAATCCATCCAAAAATGCCTCACATAAAAATAGGATGAACAACCTGCAATCCATCTTGTGAGGTGCCTCATAAGAACAGGGTGAACGACCTGCAATCCACCCCATAAGGAAAAATCATCTCAATTTGGCCGAAGCCCATGAAGGTGGAAAAAGACTCAACAATCCTCTTTATGGAGCCAACTGCTTTATACTAATAGTAATCACACAAACTCAAAAAAAACAAAGCCAAAGCTTAACATTATAAGTAATCACGCAACTCTGTGTACTGAGTCAACTACTCTATACTACAAGTAATCACACAAACTATTAAAGAGCAAAGTTGAAGCTCAAAATTACAAATAATCACGCAACTCTTTGTGCACAAAGCCAACTATTCTATACTACAAGTAATCATGCAAACTCTTAGAGAGCAAAGCTGAAACTCAAGACTACAAGTAATCAAGCAACTCTTTGTGCATGGAGCCAAATACTCTATACTACAAGTAATCATGCAACTCTTTGAGGGTGGACCAAAGCTCTATAATATAAGTATTACATTTAATATCTTGACAATTTAATGTCCATGATAATGCACCTCTTTCAAAGCGCTGAGCCCAAAACTCTAAATATAATTGTTGTATTTATTATTTTGTTAATTAACATCAATGCTAGAGGAACTCCTAAAGTGTGGAGCTAAACTATTGATATAACTAGTTTTACTTTATTAGTTAGCATAATTAATTAGATAATCAAGTTTATTATGGATCTCAGATAAGAAACAAACAAGCTAGAAATCAACTACGAATAAAAGGGCAAACAATATCATAGGGAATAATCAAGTAGTAGATGTAGCGATAAAATTAGAATTAACTCTATTTCCCATAACAACTACTTTCATAAATTTAAATCATCCACAAGGAAAGTGTTGCAAAACAAGCAAGAAAACTCCACCTGATCGAAGGCTTGAATTACACGGGCTTATTTGGGGGAATTCTTACTGTCCTATTGGATTTTATCAACAATACGTGGTTGCATAACATGATGGACCCAATATTTTCTTCAATGCCCTTGCAACCTTTGGGCCAAAGATTTTGAATAAGAAATCAAGGAGACAAAGGAAGTCAAATTTGAATTTAGCAACGATGGGATGACCTGAACGATAGCACGACGGCTAAGGGGTCTCCTGTTAAGTTCTCTCGCTCAAATCTCCAATGGAAAGCAGCATGATGCAACAACAATCCAAGCAGCAACATCGATAATAGTGGTGATAATGGCACTGCAGGCGATAACGACACTATGAGGTGGCGGCAGTAAACACAAGGTCGCAGCGATACAAGGCTATAACAACGTGAGGCTGCGATATTGCAAGCCCGTTGCCATGCGAGATCGAGACGATGCGAGGTTGTGGTTTTGGCATGTGATGACAGCTTTGGCATGCGATGCTTGCTTTGTAGACCCACAACGATGCATCGTAGAGCCACGATGGTGGCGGTGTTGCAAGGGCACGGCGATGTAAGGCTGTAACAATGACATCAACGATATAGTGACGGAGGCGATACGTGAATGGAAGAAAATAGGTTTTCGAGTGAGGGGATGACAATCAGGGGAGAAAAAGAAAAATAGTGGATAAATTATTAATGTACACTTTTATAAAAAGGTCTTAATATTTATAAGAATTACAAAAGGGTCCTTTGAAATTTTCAATGATATAACATTAGCAATAGTGTAAAATTGTAATGGATATTTCTGTTATGACTATAAGCAAAAGGATGTGGTCTAGTTAAGTTAGTATTGTGTTTCATTCGACCACAAATCTGAAAAGGTCTACAACAATAATCTCATGAATATGACTTGTTAATTGAGTTAGCCTCTTGATCCGAATAATAATAGATCATTTTAAAATAAATTGGTCAATAGAATATACTAGATCATGGCCTAGTCTTTAATTTTATTCTTTTAAACCTTAAACTTAGTTTATGTGCATTAGTTCTTAGAATGCTAGGCTAGTGTTGGGTTTATACAAGAGATCCCCCTCGTTTTATCAATTGCAGTTTTGTAAGTTTGCCTTCTTTAAAAATGGCCATGTCCACTGAACTTGATTGAAACCACTTCAAAATCAGTTTTTGATTGGTACATTACCAACATAACTGGTGATGCGGACTTTTACCACTTGACATCTTAAAGGAAATCAAAAATGGGGAAATGTAAATACAAAAGGACACATATCAAGATCAACCCTTGACAATATTTGTAGCTATTGTTCCATTATTCCAATTCCAAATTATATTTGAAAGTTGAAACCTTGCTTTTCCTAAATACATTGTTTGTGGCTATTCTATGTGTTGCCTGCCGACAGGTGAGCCACGGGTCAGCCGTCTTGCGCATTGACATAGTTGTCGAGCATAGGAGGAAAGCCTAGCTATTCGGACGCTTGCAAAGCTTAAGAGACTGTTAGAATGGAGGTCAGGAATGCCTAGCGCAACCACTCCGACACTCAAGTCAAGTCCCTAGCGGAGGAGCGGAGAAAAATGAATGTATAAGAACAGTAGTAAATTGGTGGTTCTTGTATGCGCATCCCTTAGACCCGCAGGAGCGGACTCCTTTTATAACACTACTGAAGGAATGGAATGGTATCTCTCTCCTCCAGGGATTGATTGATAGAACATCATAACCCAATAGGGAAAGTGTCACATTATCGTGTCAGAGGGTCATGTCACCCACATCCGGTAGAAGATCGTGTTGGGTCACACTATGCTGTTCCACGTGCTATGAAGATCCACAAGCTATCCCATATGCTATGTTAGCCCACATGCTATTGACCAGCTGAAGTAGTTGGGCTAGAGGGTTTGGTATGTTAAGTGGAGAGGTATCAGGTCGACAAAGCCGAGAGGAGATGAGCAAGAGCGTCAGGTCGGCCTTTGTGGGAAATACTCCTCGAGAGAGGTCAACGACTCGACTGGTTGAGTTGGCTCAATAGTTGAGGAGTCTATGTTGACCAAGTTAAGGACCCGCCACTTGCACTCTTATTGACCTCCGCATCACAATGTATTCAAACAATTCATGTTGACTTAATTGTTGCTTATTTCTTTAGCAGCACTAACTATAGCTTAATTAGGTTTCTACATTTATGGGAAATTAGGAGTCACAGTCCACCTTGCATTTGCAGTCACTCCACCTTTATATACCAGTATTTAGTGAGATTGTTCCAACGTTTTTGCTTGATTTATTTAATTGCTCAAGATATTTCTAAATTGCTTTGAGAATTGATCACTGACAGCTGACAAATAATTAGGGGCTATATTGAAGCAATACGTGAGATTGAGCAGCAAATTCAAAGCAATTGTGGTGTACCTCAATTTGATGACATTGTTGTTGCATGTGGCAGGTGTTTTTCTTGCCTTGTGACAGTATAATTATTTATGCAACATTGCTTGGAATTTTTTTTAATGTTTCTGCTTTTTGGATTCCATACTCTTTTCATGGACCTGACAGAATTATCCATCAATGGAAAGCTTACTATTAAAATGATATGTAATTGACATCAACAGCCTGATTTCGAGGTTTGCTCTGTTTGTACCTTAAGCCAATACGCCTTTTGTTCCTGGAGTTGTTCTATGTATTCAATGTGCTTTATTCGTCTTTGTTCTGTGGTTTTGTTTGTTCATAATGACCTTGCTTTCCAGACGCAGTTAAAGGTTTTGTGCATTCATATTTATATTGCTAGTAGTCTAAGTTAATATCGATTTGCACGCAATCATATATTTCCCAGTTGGGAATATTTAGCATTGTTATAGGCTGCCTGTCTTGTTTACTATTTATCAGTTAAATTTTACTTTGTTATCTGTTACATTTTATGAATATTCACAATGCATATTTTTGTACTTAGATATGTGATTTAATGATGAAGTTATACAACTTTTACTTCCAACCTTTTAGTGGTGGAACAATTGCTGGACTTTCTCTGGGATCAAAACTGAGTAACTTGCAGGCAAAAGTATGCCTTGTTCTCCTAATCTTTAAATCTCATTTTTTTAATAATGGTTCACTGGTTTTCATGTTTCTGATAAATTCACACTTTGTGAATCAGGTTCATGCATTTTCTGTATGTGACGATCCCAATTATTTCTACAACTTTGTTCAAGGTCTGATTGATGGTCTCGGAGCTGGTTCTGATGCACATGATTTAGTTGAAATTCAGGATGTGAGTTTAAGGTTTCTTGATCAACTATTCATGTTGTTGATGTTTCTCTTTCTCAACATGGTGTCTTACAGAACTGTTTTATTATTCGAATATTAATATTCAATGCTTTTCAGTCTATTGATAGCAACTTGAAGCTATGACTTTATGAACCTCATTGAACTATTAACTTATCAATCTAAAAGAACATGATAAACTAAATAGTTGTAAGTCATAATTACGACATATGAAACTTATCCTAACATATTCTTTAGGTTAATTAATGTGCAATACTTATGTGCATCTTATATAGTCAGTTAGAACCGAATGTATTCCTCAATTAGGTCATTGAACTAGAAGACAATTGGGTTTTGTTTTGGTTTTGGTTTTTTTTAGGGTGGTTGTCGTTCTTTGGCTGGGCTTTAGGGTTTTGAGTTTTGGTTTTTTTAGGGTGGTTGTCGTTCTTTTGTGGTGGTTCTGTTTTCTGAAGGACCCTAAACCTTGCTAAGCATAATTGTTTCTTAAATGTTTCTCTCACCAGTGAGTCTCACCTAGTAAAGAGCCTCAAATCTTTTATGTTTCTCTCCTACTCATACCCGTTTTCAAGTCTTACTCTTCAGATTGCCTTACTATAGTCGGCACAGGTTTTACAGGTGAGGAGGGAACACATATTAGTCTTCTCTCTTAGCTAGTTATCGTTGACAAACAAAAAAGGACTGAGGACTTTGGAGATGCAAATATAAACAATCAGAGCCTTGATAAGGCTCTGAGAAAAGTGCTTAAGTTGCCATAGTACAAGTACAACTACACCATATCACAACCACAACTACTCTTACAACTGTAAGAAAACACACAGACAAACTAAACTGAGAAACTTAACAGAGTACTTACAAGTATTATACGGAAAAAAAAATGATTAACCAGGCTGGATAACATCGAGCCTGGGTGACCGACCCGAACCTATCATTTGCCACCGGGGTAAATCAAGAAGCACTCGTTGTGGGAGGCCCAGAAGCCTAGCATCCCATAGTTGCGAGTCTCATTCGGAGGAAAAATTCCTGTAAATGCGTCATAGCTGGTAATCGAACCGTGGATGTTTGGGAGACAACTGAGCTCCCTTACCACTGCACCTTAGCCCCGGGGGCCTTACAAGTATTATACAGGTAGCAAAAGGCGATGCGCTCTCCCCCAACACCTTCGCTGACCCAACCCTATGCCAACACGGAGGAGGTAAATCACGGGAGGCTACTAGCAATTAGGATAATGACCAGCGCATGCAGGAGGCTTTTTTACTAGGCTTTGCCGAGTTTCGAACCCCATATCTCATGGTGGCAACACCACATGCGCTATCCACTAGCCCGACCTGTGGGTCCTTTCAAGTATTATACAAGCTTTGTCAAGAGAGGGAGAGAGCTTGAGCGCTAAATGTCTGTTGTTCGTCTGAAGTGGCTTGCTTCTTGCTTGCTTCTACTGGTGCTTTTATAGAGAGAGGGGAGCCTGCTGGAGAGGTTGACTCATCAGAGTGGATGAGAAAGAATCTAAGTGGAGGCGTAGTGGGCAGTTGATTCAGTGGATAAGGAGAAAGGAGTGTTGTTTGTCATCATTGCTGATGTCAGTAGGAGAGCTGAGGTCATGGCGTACGTCAGAGTTCCATCATGTTGATTAGATTGACTTCTTCAACAGAAGCACCAAGCTTATATAACAACCAAAATATTGGCTTTTCCGGACAAAATGGAAGAGATTAAAACACTCCGTTCTTTTCTTAGTTTTCTGAACTATACTAGACCTTATCTGAAAGACATGCAAAATCAGTTGACCATTATACAATAAAACTTTCCAAACAAGACAACAGTACTTTAACCAACAAGATGTTGAGTTAATCAAACAGATTAAAGCCACGGTTCAACATGTAAAATATTAACTCTCTCGTTGGATTCAACTTACTTAGTAATAGAAACAGATGGTTGTGAAACTGGTTGGTGTGGTGCTTTATTCAATAAAGGCTCCAAATACGACCCAAAAATTACAAAATCCTTATGCCGGTATGCTTTTGGTAAATACAAAGAAAAAGGTCATCTTACCTCTCTAGATTATGAGATCCTTGTTATCATCTATTGTTTAGAAGCATTTATGCTCTTTATCTATAGTAAAATAGAAATTACACTTAGGACAAACTGTGAAGCCATTGTTTAATACAGTCAACAAATCAAAGGCACTAGGAAAGGACTTGGCTCTAAGTGATGGATCAAGTTTACAGACACCATCATCAATAGAGGATTGTGAAACAATTGGGAACACATAGAAGGAACTAATAATTCTCTTGCAGACACTTTATTGTGACTATTTCAATAAAACTTCTTGTCTTTTTCAAGAAAATGGATAGACAAAAGAAGGTTTGTACTTATATAGCAATAAAACAATGAAATTTGGGAATCAAGAACTGCAACTCTGTTCACGAAGAGAAGATATGTTTCAGTTTAACTTAAGAGAACAATTAGACTCAGTCCAGCACTGCCTGATAGATAATATTTGGAATATTCCAACCTCCTTAGGAACGACAAATTTTAAAATTACTATTATCAATGTCTTATCCAATTATTGTCTAATAACGGTACAAAAGCCACTTGGCAATAAATATTCTTATTATGCCATCTTCTTAGGACCTGATGCATGCCTCTATGCTAATTGGAATGAAGTCAAGATATTGCTCCCAGAAGAAAATAAACCCTCTTATAAGGGTTTATATTCAATTGAAAAAGTGTATGTACAACCTCGCAAAAACTTAGGACCAAACTTCTGTATCAATCCTCTACTACAAACAAATGGGCAGCTCCAGGAAGATAAACCTACTTGATGCTTGCACAAATGGATGTTGACTTATTATCTGTACCCACCAGACAACTACCAATGAATTATCAATCGATGGAAATCCTTTAAGCCAAAATAGGCAGAAAAGAAAACTTATTTTTTGGTGCTACACTACCGGAAGACATACGTAAGTATATCCAAACCCTTGGGGGCACTTCCACTTTTAAACAATTCTTAGCATTGGAAGATGCACTGAATTGGTTTCATCAGCATCCTACTTCTGGAATTACGATTACTTATGAGGAAGAATACTCCTATAAACTTAAATGTCAAAAGACTTTTCTCCAGTGTTCCAAACCTGAAGATACTGACGTAGGATGTCGTTGTCAACTACTTTACTCTTTCTGAAAAGCCATTATTCATTTTGAAAAATTCAAACATAAAAATTATCGAGGAAGACTTATTACTCCTTTTACTCTAATGAAGTTTGTCCTCTTACAACAACTTTGGGTTCATGACTTAGACTCTGTGCAACATATGCCAGAGAAACTTGAAAAAATTCTTTAATATCTTCTGGATGATTTTTTTTTTATGTACTTACTACAGCTCTCCTCCTAAATGGACAAACAACCATACTGAACAGCAAGACATCTTATTAAATTAGACATTCAAGCCCTATTGCCTTTTGAAGAATACCCTTCTCTTCCTGATAAAGAATGGACGTCTCCAAAACCAATCGAAGAACAACTTAAACGTTGGAGAGCCTCCATCCAAGGCAGTTCCTGGCTATGGGATCCTGATCAGGGCCCAATAGACTGTTTTGGCGGGAGAAACATTTATCGAAAAAATCTATTGGCCTAAATATTGTGGAACAAAATTTGTGTCATTCTCTTAGAACACACAATATACTACCCTCTGCCAATTTTACCAAAAGAAAAATGTTGTCTAGTTTGAAAAACAAAGACAACATAAAACTCCCTCCTTAATCTCTCCTACCACTCTATCCATTGGCGGTTTTGTTGAAGAAGTCAATCTGATCAACATGATAGAACTCTGATGTAAGCTAGGACCTCAGCTCTCCTACTGATATCAGCCATGACGACAAACAACACTTTTTCTCCTTATCCACTGGGTCAACTATTCATTACGCCTCCACTTAGAAAGATTCTTTCTCATCCACTCTGATGAGTCAACCTCTCCAATAGGCTCTCCTCTCTCTACAGAAGAGCCAATAGAAGCAATCAACTTCAGACAAACAACAAGCGTCTAGTGCTCATGCTCTCTCCCTCTCTTGACAAAGCCTGTAAGTACTCTGGGCGACCCCCAGAGCTAACCCAGTTGGTAAGGCTTGGGAGAGTGCCCGAAATGCCCGGGGTCGATTCTCATTGAGGAGGGTTTCGCGAACTTTGAGGGTGATTCCCGCT
>JBBPFQ010953854.1:0-11202 GCA_037974815.1 Kaempferia elegans
ATTAACTAAGGTAGATCCTCTTGTCCCGGATCCCTGGTCTCCTCCTGGTCCCAAATCATAAGAGTCATTGGATCAGATCAAGGAGAGACCAATATATAGATCATAATATGACTCAATGACCCTCCTGATTTGGACCAAGAGGTGATCAAATAAAGAGGACCAGAGGATTTGGGCTTTCATCAAAGATAAAATGTTCATATTCTAATTATATAACTGTTATTAGTATTAATAAGAATTAAAGGATTTACTATGATATAATGTTCATATTATAACAGTTATATATTATAATAGTTTAAACATAATATTATTAATATTGATCAAAATTGAAATTTTATACTGTCAGTTATAAAATTATAACTGATATAATAATATAGCAAGCTACCACACGGTATATAACAATTACGTTTTCATAACTATTATAAAAAAGCGTTAAGAGTATTTTCAGGAAAAAAAAAATCACTGGCACAGAATTTGACATTATTACGATAATAAATAAAAGAGGAGCTACTTTTGGTGCGAAAAGAGTTGAAAGCCGAAATTGAGGAAAGTTAGGAAAGAAGGGTGTTTCTAGTGTTCCAGCTTTCTATTTCCCCTGGTTTTCTCTCCAAGTATGCAACACTTTAATTTTGTGTATATTTCTCCCTACTTTCCTTTCTGATTTCCTCTGTCCTGCTCTCTCAGTAAACACGAGGTTAGATAATTTGAGGAGACAAAAGGTGAAACCAAACTGAAAAAACACAGTCCAAAACAAAGCCAAAATCTATCAGTTTGATTGTTTGAAACAGAAAGCTGAAAAATATGTGTATATTGTTCTGAAGCTAATTCTGCAAAAGAGATATATCAACGAACATTAGAACGAAGACAAATAAGAAAAACACAAGAAATGAATAATCATCGAAGAAGATGACAAATTCAAGGATTTACCCGAACCAGAAAAACAGATCTTCGTACTGAATCTGAAGAGGTTGAAACTAAGGCACGACAAGACCTGGCGTCTGAAGGATCACCTTTGATATATAGTGCAAATATGTTATACCTAATCTTGTTGTTGACGCAGCACGAACAAAGATATAGTTTTCAACCAAAAGAGAGTGGTTTGATAAAATAATAGGATTTTCTAATAAAGTTGTAACTATCCTACTTTTAATAAAATTGAAAATTTAACCGCGTTAATTATTTTATTCCAACTCAAAATTTTCTTTTGTTGTGCCAGTAAGAATCCACTAATCCTAAATATCAGGGAAATCCATGCAGGGACAGGTGTTTGTAGACAAATGATGCAAAGCTCTTTGCAGAGTAGTTTCCTATACAAAAGAGGGAGGAAAAAAATTGTTGCGAAATGAAAGGAAAATGAAACATAAAGCTATCATAAAACCACTGTGATTTTATGTTTATATATATATATATTAGAGGTTCACACTTGTCCATTTGGGTTTTTTTTTTTTTTCGTGGAACCCACCAAGTAAACCCCGACAACCAACATCATCAGTAGTTTAATCGTAGTAAATGTGCCTTACGTGAGAATTAGACCATAATTACTTAAAAATGTACCCTACCTCCTACCACCACACCAAGCCTGAGAGAGTACCATTTGGAATTAGTGAACGAGCACATTTGTTTATGTATTAAATATCTTTATCAATGGTGCCAAAAGGCGATTCGCTCGCCCCAGCGCCTCCGCCAACCCGTCCCTCTTTATCATGTAACTTGAAGTAATAAATCTTCATCATTCCTTATGCATTACTTTGATTAAAAGAAGGATTGTCAAGTAATATGATTCAGATGTGAGAACCATTTTGAGTCTTTAGACTGTTCACGGGACAAGCATGAACTTTGTTAAATATGACTCACAAGCATTTCATCAAGGTGACTATCTCTCAGTTGATAAAATAGAGTATCATGTGACAATTATTATATTACTCTATTTTAACAAAAAGTAATATATCGATGCAAATGAAATGGTACCCTTAAGAATGTTTGAGCACCAGCAGTTTTCTGGCTTGGCAATGACAAAACTGAGAAAAAAAATGGCATTCAAACAAAACTTGGGCTTGACCAACTACAACAATTTCAAAGCAAAAAATGTGTGATATACAGTCGTAAAGGAATAGAAACGCACTAAAGATGACGGTAGATTTTTTATTTTTCAAATCACTACAAAAAGGAGCTACGATGAATTAATAAATATTACAACACGTTCTTTGTGTCTCTACATGTCTTGAGTCATAAGTGTGCTGTCTCCTGCTACAACCGTACAAACGTCAATGTTTTTGCCTGGTCTGAAGCTTGAGAAAAAAGCGAAAGTTCACTTTCATCTGGAGCTATGCTACTGATTGATTTTTCTACATAACTTAGCGATAACCCCTTGCTCTTCCTCCTCGCGCTCCCCAACTTCTTCCTGCTTTTCCATTTCTCCTTCGACCTCCTTGTGACAAACCTTGTAATGCTCTGTCAACGAGCTGGTTCTGTGCAATTCCTCCGCCTCGTGCCTTTTTGTTGGTTCCGGTGTTTGCACTTGACCCATTGATTGAAGACATGTTTCTCTTACCCCTGTGCATCAAGTATCAAAAATAGCTTTTAGAAAAGGAAGGGAAGAAGAAAACAGTAGCACTGTGAAAGTTGAAGTTGAAGTGCTTTTTTTACACACCCTGATACCGTTGAAGCTGACGATTGTTTCACTGGTTTCTTCCACGATAAGTTTATTGTTTCATCTCCAATAAATGAAGGTGCTTTGGCATGTAATGGCTGAAATAAAGAAATAGAACAAAGTTTAGATTAACTTGATGACCACCTTATTATGATGAACCTCCTTGCACAGACCTGGGTCATTGCCAGTATATTGTTGCAGATGCGTAATGCAGATGTAGTCTGTAGCTGCTCGTTTTTCTGCACAGTATAATGTGAATTCAGGTGAACCTAAGTCTCGCTGAAAAATTATTCTCAAGGTGGCAATGATGAGGAAAAACTCACTATCTTCGCCTTTGCTTCTTGTGTCTTTGCTGAAGACATTGATTTATCGTGATTATTCATTGCTTGGTTTAATTTCTTCATAGAATTCTTCACAAATTCTTCTGTGGATTTTAATCTGCTTCATGAAGGTTGCCAGTAAGATGTCAAATACATAACCTTAAAATAGCAACAAGCTTAGAGACAATCAATTCACGTCACAAAAAATGATTGTCAAAGTTCCATATTGCAAGGAGCATTGTGGACCAGCAGATAAGTTTTGATGTAAAATATTTGATATGCAGTGCTAGCTCACTGTACTTGGAATCCATCAATGGAGGATTTTCATTCAGTAGTCATTTTTCCCATTTTCCTACAGAACATGGAATTATAAAAACCCACCAAGGAGGTGAGTTTATAAAATCTAGCCTGAATGAATTGTTTGGAGAAGAGAAAAGTACCAATATGCCCTCAATGAAAAATAATGTTAAATTGGACATTACCTAAAAATACATATTTCATTCCAAGTTAATTCAGTATGGTGAAGAAAAGGTTTATGTTCGAAGGAGACCGACCCTTAATAGAAAACTTTGCTCGTATATTTTGGAGTTCTGAAATATTCGAAATGCATAAAAAAAAGAGTAAATAGTCTCTTCAATGGATGCTCTCGCCAACCAATGAATGCTCAAACATGTGGTGGTTTGTGAACGCAAGAGAGGCCACACAGTAAACTAACGTCATAAACAAAGAAACTACAGATATGCTATGCTTATCCAGCCAATTGGTGAATGCTCTCTTCCCGTTGTTTTTGTAATTGATCAAGGGACTGGTCGCCTCAACTAGAGTACAGAACACCAAGGCCAATCAGTCCAATTTGATGCACAGAAACAGAAATTAAGAAAACCCAAAAAAACTGAGTAACAAACAAAGAACAAGTAGAATCTAGAACCAGATTTTGTTTATGTAAATTATTTGACATTGGAACAATTCGTCATAATTAAACAATGTTACAGAAATACCCATATTTTATTTGGGTCGCAACACAACAAATAATGGAAGAAAACAAAGGGGAATGAAATAATTGGCAGACATTGAGATGGGATAGTAACATGGTGAATTGGGAAGGAATCTAGGCTAACAAGGAAAGAATTGGATGTGAATCAAGTAGGAGATAAGGAAACACTCTCTTTTTAATTGCCCTCAAGTGGAAGGAAGGTGCCCAAAGTAATTTTAGTGCTCATCGAACACTAATCGTTGATGAACAGACATCATAAGACACTTGAATTAGCAAGTGAGGTCTGTGTTTTCACAGGATTAATAGAACTCTACAATGGCAATGCAAAAAACATAAAAATAAAAACGAAATACTGTCACCAAATAAAAAAATTCGTCTGCCCTATGGATGATCTACATGCTATAACAAGATTACAGAATAAATAATAGTCATCTGATAATTGATTGACAACATGCAATGTTTCTGTCTGAGAGGAACAGTCACATTTGGCTGTGATTTTAGAATCGGAGATGAGAGGATACTGATTCTGATATAGCCTTGCGTCCAACTGAATATGGGGATAAAATCCATGATGACAATCATGATGGTGAAGCATACTTGCCCACTTATGGAGTATCAAGGATATAAATATATAGATTGCTTTCTCTCCTAGCACCTCAAGCTTTTGGATAAGTGATCGATTGACACTTTAAATATAATTTTAAACCAAAAGTAGAAGCAAAGAACTTGTTAGTGTAGTGCTTGAGTTTGCATCCACTGATGCGGTTAGTCGTAGTATTGAATCCTCATGCCAACCGTATACATAATTGACTGTCCAAATAGGCAGCTGACTTGAATATTAAAATCTTAGAGTTTCATAGTAAATTGTGTAGTATATTTTATATTTTTGTATATTTTGAAAATATATATGGTAAGCATTAATATGCTTTACTAGATTTATTAAAAAAAATTATATACTGGTGAAAGTATAACTCATGCGTTACATTATTTTCCAGGTCAACTGATTCAACCAATTGAACATTCAAATTAGCAGTGTTACCAGTTTGATGTCTAGTCTGGTTTTGAAAATTTCTTTTGAAAGGGAAAAGAAAGGATAAGGTTGCTCACCTCTCAGTGAAATCTCTGTAGTTCTCTGAAAAATCCTCTCCAAGCCTGTCTGAAGGCTGACCAGTAACAATCTTGTACCCACAAAGGCTGTTGGTAGAGTTTGGGGTCTGCATAACCATGATATCAGACACCACAAAAATATGTTTTGACACAAAGTATGAAGGTAAACTGAAACAAAAATCTAGTTGATAACCTTATGTGCTAAGTGGTGAAATGAGTATAATAAACACTCAAGATAATTATATTTCGGCTCTTCAGTCTTTCTTAGAGGCATGTACTTCTGCACAAAAAAAGAGTGCAATCAATATCAAAATACCCATATAATGGATTTTTTTTCTCTAGGTAAATGGGAAAGAAAACAAACTAGTAGCAGATCAACAACATAGTCAAACAAAAATATCCAGATAAAATACACAAAGATATTACTTCAGAGAAACATAGAAAATATATCTTTGAGAAAAAAAGGAACAAAGAAAGGGAGTCTATAGCAATAGAAATGGCATGAAAGAATCCAAGAATGCATTAATCCCATATCACTCTACTGACAAAACAGCATAGATGTAAAATGTTCTAGTCAAGACTGCATGCTGGGAGAAAGGAATACAGTGCTATATGCTTTTCAGGAACTGATGGTGCAAGACATAATACCTTCAATAGCATTACAATGGATGGAAGAAGTTGACGTGAATCCTGTGCACTTGCATAAGGTGAAGTTCCAGCAAGATTCTTGAGCAGATCTAATTTCCTCTCTTCAGGAAGCTGAGAAGATTAAATCAGCATACTCTCAGACACAGAACAACATGCTACAGATGATGAATATTATAATACTAGAGGTCAATGCAAGGATGTATCAAATTTTCATTATACTTGGAACAATAGAAACAGTTGCCACAGGGACATTCACATAGGACAATATATATACATAGTTAGTCCAAAAGATTAAAAATGCATATGGAATCAAAAACAAATAGAAAAAAATATATAAAAAAACTGCAGTAGTTTCTATCAACCAAACATATCATAAAGCACCTGCACCATTTTGTTTCGAAAGGGCCAATGCAAAGTCATCTAAACAGGTACACAGAAGTATGCTACCAGACAAATTGCAATAATATGATTAGACAAAAACATCCACACAGTTTGGATTAAGATCATTATACAACATCCTTGGTGAACATTTTATGAGAAGTTGGGTTAAAAAGGCGAGGTGTGGAACACATCAACCTTAAGAAGCCTGTAAAGGAACAGGAAATTAAAATCAACACGGGCATACAAAGTTACCTTATCAAATACCGGTAATATGTGTTTGTTGACATAATTGAGGAACTTGCTGCTTGAGGCACCTCTCTGATACAATATATGCCGTCAATGTAACACTTCGTCATCAATTGTCATAAGCTTGTCCACAATCTTGTAACTTACCACAAAAAGGGGAAGAGCCATACACATGCATGAAATCAATCTATCAATATGATCAATGTCTTCAACCTGAAGCAACAGAGGTTCCAGTAAGATTTGTTAACTAATTATCTGGGTAAACAATACTGTTGATTCCGAATGTAAAATTAAGTATTTATGAGAAGTAATTATAATTCTATGAAGAAAACAAGGACAGAAGAATAATCCAATGTTCTTTTTGACATGCTCGAAAATCAAACATCATAAATTGAAAAGAAAAAATGACTATCATATCTGATATCTTTTCACCCATCCATGCAATATATTCTGAATGATTTGTTACTGTATGGTGGAAAATAGTAATATGAAGCTACTCTTTGTGGATGAAAAACATAGAAGGAACTTGTATAAGGGACTTATGTTCAGAAGCACAATCGAGTGCCAATATATCTGGGTCTCTCATAGAAACCTATGTCAAAAACAACATGATATCCAACTTTACTGTTTTCCGACAGTGTTTGCATCAGTTGGCATGGCAAACAGATCAGCTAAAATGGCTTAAAGATCACAAGGATGAAATGAGAATGGTGTCTTAGGATACAGCATTGGTTAATGCAAACTCCTCAGAAGTAATATTTATCTGGAAGCCAGACATATGAAAATGAGACAAAGCAGCTGCCTTCGAGGAATTGATCCTAATGTGCCCATGAGTGAAGCATTAAGCTTCCATTAGGTTGGAGTCTTGAATGGTGGCATATATATCCACAATAATATTACTACACTATCACAAGGATATGGTACAGCAACCTTTATACACATAAGAAACAAAAATATCAAGGGAATTTTCCAAAGCATGCACTTGTTTTTTCAGATTTACCAAAACACCCCATGTTTCCAATTTTTTCCGAAATGCATGTCTGTCTTATTTTTCTCATTATGCACTTCCATTACAAATTTCGCTCTAAACAGCTAATTCTGACATCAGCTTGTAGACTGATTCAGAAATCAGGCTGTTTGGACAAAAGTAGATTATTTAGGCATCATTAGGATGTGAGTATCCCCAGAATACTCAACTTGCACGTAAGATTTAAAGTGAAAATTCTGTCAAAATTTGATTTTAAATACAGCCTGTTGACCATTTTACCCCAAGCAGGTTGATTAAAAAATCAGCTTGTTTAGACCAAAGTGAATAGTTTAGGCACCATTACGATGCAAGAATCCTCAAAATGTATTTGTTAGGTGGAAATGAACTCACAAATAAGATCTCAAATAGTCATAGTTGATTTCATGTTGACCATTTTATGCAAATTTTCCCCGTGCCCCAAGGAAGTTGATTATGAAATCAACTTTTTTGGGCGTACTAAAATGCATATTTCAGGTGAAAATGAATCCTTGCAGAGACATTAAGTGAAAATGTTGTCACAAAGTGATTCTATCTCAACATGTGAAAGAAAGAAAAAAAGAAGGGAAATATTTTAGAGAAAAAAGAAAAATAGGGATGTGTTTCAATAAATCAAAGAAATCAAGGGATGTCTTTTGGTAAATTGCCCAATAATTAATCGAGCAACTAACATTAGAGTAGTGGATTGTTATAGGGCAAACCGAATGTGTTGCTATCTGAACCTAATTTCAGGAGTGTAGAAATAGATAGGCTTTCCTGTTGCACCCTAGTTGATTCCCACATGGTAAATTGTGATGCAGTATTTGGAAAGTGCTGGTTTTGTGATGGAGGAGCCAGCATTGAACACCTCACATACCACTAACTGAGGAGGATTAAAGTCTACTGTTGAACTTTGAATCTTGACAAGGATGTTAAGTCTTAAATTGCTGAGATTGTGACAAGGATGTTAAGTCTTAAATGGCTGAGATTGTGACCCTAATTTAGTTTCATATTATGAATCGTGGAATAATGGAAGAATTTTTATAAGCTTAAATGAATGAGCTACTATACTTGAACTTAAAAAATTTGGGGACAGAAAAGTTAATGTGTTACTAATCTCATCTAGGAGATTGTGACATCTCTAGCTACACTATAGAGTTTAGAAATATCGAGCAAATGCTTAGGAGGCCATGCTCAAAGATGTAGATGGAGTATCGCACCGATGTTGATCCATCAAATTTTCCGTCTTTAGTTTGTACCTACCTTAAAGAGTCTTTTAAAATCTATTTACATAGAGCTCTACCCGTTTCATATTTTTGTTCTGAACCATTCTTTCATTTCATCCCTGTGTCAAATTTTAAGGAAAAGAAAATAATCAGAATGGGAGACAATTGGATTAGATTGTTTTTCATGTTCAGATTTTCTTAGGGTGGAGTCAAAGTTGAATTGTATTCACACTATTTTTTAAGCTTTTCCATATTTTGTATACATAATTTTAAAGGTAAATGACCTTTAAGACAAATCTGGGTCTTATTGAGTAAAAAATAGTTAACTCAAATTAGATTGCATTGTTTTGTTCTTTAAAATGTTACCATAGTTTTGTGATATAGCAAAGGAGTTGAATATCTTCATAACTATTCTTTGAACAAAACTCAGATCATGTAGGGTTTCTGATTTTCTTTAATATCAAAACTTGAAAGTGGAATCTTCAAAGTAGAAAACCTAGCCCCATGAAAGAAAATCAAAATTAGGGTAAAAATGGTCTGAGTTCTTGCCCACCCCCACCACAACTCCTTCGAAAAGAGAATATGAATAAACACAAAGGTGGCAGTTTTCCATATCCAATACTAAGTGAAACTATTAGAAAAAATGTTTAAGGATCAAATGAAGAGTTGGTCCATATCTTCAATCCTCTACTTGGCCTTCAAAATTATGCCAAAGAAATATCATATACATAGTAGCAGGACATGTATTATAGAAGAAGAAATGAAGGGAAATTCATACAATAAAAGTGCATAAAGAACAAGAAACGAAATAAGACATAAAGTAAAATGCATTGATCTATTTAACAATGTTGATTTGCATGCATTCATCGTAAGAGAAACAGAGTTTAATAAAACAACAGATTGCATACTACCACATGAAAAGGAAAAAAAAAGTTGTTGCTGTACATATCTTTCCATTAGGAAAAAAAAATAGAATTTAACTTCTACAATTTCATAATGAAAAGAAAATGAGCTTATTTGACAGAATATGATATACAATTGTTTCAATTATTATCATGTATAATTTACTTTCACATTTGATGCCTACTACTTACATTGAATTGAGCATCTAGGTCAGCCTGTCCTTCAATAATCTCAATCAGTTCTTGCATATTTTCTGGAGGCACGCCATCACCAAAAATGCTAAAACTCCTCAGAAAATCCATGAATAACTTAAATTCAGCGCCAGTAACATCTTGTAAGCTCTGGGAAACAGATAAGAAAATCATACCATGGCAAATTTGCTAATTAAGATCTAAAAACACAGCGGCAAACAACAAAAAGGGCTGGAGATTAACCTTTTTCACCAAATCAGTAACATATCTTTCCATTTCTGCTTGTGACCTTAGTAGTTCAGCTTTGAGAGGAAAAACCTGAGGTTGCACCTATTCAATTAAGAAAAGAACATACATTTACAGCAAGCTACAAAGATGAATTCAAGTTTACCTTGTCCTTGAGAAAACAAATAACCTTCTCACGAATATTCTCTGCTCCTTGTTCGATATGCTTAAACAAAGCTGTTAAAGAAGCTGAAAACCCAGAAACATCAATCAGGTAATTAAAAATTTTGATGGACCAAAGCAGAATTATTTCCTTCTCTAAAAGCTCTTAAAAGATCCATATGGGAGGAAAAAAAATGGATAATCAGTAAAGTCGCCTGTCATAAAAATAGCCATGCGAGATACCATCCAAGGGCTGCTTTTACAGCTGAAAGTCCAGTAACACAAAATACAAATACATGTTTATGGAGGAAAAGGAAACAAAAGGACTGAACAACTCATTTTTGAAGCTTTATTGTGTATGAAGTCTTAGAACGCCAAGGTGGCATATATGAAGAAGTTAAAAAAAAGAAAACACTTATAACATAGGTGCAACTAGTGCAGCAGAAATTGACTGAAAATTTTCAGATAAATAAGTTGAAAGGTATGACCATTTTAAGGAGTTAATAGATCCAAGGCCAGCCCTAGAGTTTAAAGGGTCCGGTGCAAAAAAAAACACTTCGTATTCAAATAAAAAATAATAAAATCGATACTATAAAACTAATTCCATTAAGGGAACACATAAACTAAATTTATGTTCAGGGATTTTATGGTTTAGGGGATAGAAATAGGAAAAGGCCGGACAAGGAGGAAGAAAAAGTTTGCTCGACTGCCCGTGCGTGTTTTTTTTTGTTTTTGTTTTTTGACACTAGTCATCAGCTTTTTAATGTTAACTTAGGTAATTTAAGTAGGTCAAATGAGTATAGAAATTTAAATTTTTATCGTAGAATTTAAACTTCAAAAGTAGAACAAAGTTTGAATGGGATGCACAATGAAAAAATCGTTGTACCAGATGACATTCCGATAGAGGTATTGAAGTGCCTAGGGAAACAAGGTATTGAATAACTTACAAAATTATTTAACATAATATTAAAAACGAAAAAAATGTCTAATCGGAGAGTAAGTACTCTAGTTCCCTTATATAAGAACAAGGAAGACGTACAAAATTGTGCAAACTATAATGGTATTAAACTAATGAGTCATACCATGAAACTTTGGAAAAGAATAATAGAAAAAAAAAAATTAGAAAGGAAATCACGGTGACCGAAAATC
>JBBPFQ010954072.1:0-11202 GCA_037974815.1 Kaempferia elegans
AATTTATAAATTTTTGAAAGTTTGTAGAATTTCTAATGAATTTAAAAAATTGGCATGACTTATTGTTTCAAGCGGCGAGTCGACTATGCCAAATATCAGTTAGTTGACAAGCCACAGTATTAATTCAACAAAGATTGTATTTAATCACTGAACCATAGTGGAAATCAAATGAAACGGTGTTGAAAGGTTGAATTGTCACATTCATCTTGTGGAATGATCTAAGAAATTTGGTATTCATGATAGGATCCATTGGGGAGCTTTGAATATGGATGCACAAGATCAATTAATAGAAGATGGTTGGTGCATCTTTTTGATGTGTGTTAAAAGGGGAAAAGAGAGAAAAGTTTTAAGTGAGAGATCTTATCTTCTCTATTTGGGATTAGGAGGAACCTGATTTTACATTAGGGGGAGAAGAGAGAAAAAGTTAACAATTTTTTTTTCTTTTCTAATGATGAATTTATAATTCAAAACTCTAGGAAACTTAGATGAAAAGGGAGCCCAGGTTTAGGATTCATTTGCATGGTATGCATCTCATTTGCATTTGTTAGAATATTGTAAATATTCTAGGGATAATTTAATATCCCTAGATATGGATAAGTTTTATCTCTAAATATGACTAGGGATAATTTAGTATCCTAATTTGGATTAAATTTTAATTTATTTCCTAGAATAGGTCAACCCTAACTTTGTATATAAATATGGGTTCCTTCATGTAATAAAATAAGTTCTTCTTCCACAAAGTTTTACATCTCTTATAGGTGCCAGCCTAGGAGGAAGATCTTCTGGCATCAATTAGGCAAAATCCACTAGCATTTGCTGTACTTCGGCCGATAAGACATCGTCTATGGCTATGACATCGTTCTGACAAGGTAACAAATTATAGAATACATCTCTATGCTCATTCTCATTTAAAAATTTGGATATAGAAAGCAGATTAGTAGTTTTGTCTATCGGAATTGGAATGGTTCCTTCTCGCTGTGGCGCCAACATAATTTTCTTTCCGTTGATGTGGAGGGTATAAGTATTCTTCCGTCCATCATGGATAATGCTACGATCATATTGTTAATGTCGCCCCAACAATACATGATATGCATCTATGACCATCATGTCACACTAAGCACTATTAAAAATATTTGCTACTAATTGAAAAAGGTACGAGGCAATGCCTGTCTACTACTGTTACTTCATTATTTTTATTCAGGCATGCCAACTTATTTGAGGATTATTGTCCGTCTTTAATGTAATTTCTAGACAACCTCATCGGATACTACGTTCTCGCAACTGCCATTGTATCATCTTACAGACTTAATCTGCGATGGTGCAGGTAGTGTGAAAAATATTATTTTTAACCACTCATCTTTTGAATCGCCCTTGGGAGTCAACAGACTCTTGCGAATGACCAGATTCTCATGACCATCACTGTAAAGTACACCGTCAGCTTCTTCATAACTATACACCGGTTCGCCAATTGCTACTATCTCTTCTTTCACGTTTTCCTCGATTAATAAATTTTTGCCTTTCTGATGAGTAGGTTTCTTGCATTGGTTTTCCCTATGCCCCTATGCACCACAACGATAACATCTGATACGGACCTTATAATTAACCTGTGGTGGTTGGTACTGTGAAGACAAGAATCCTAAGGGCGAACTGGCCGGTTGTTTTTGTCACCTCTAATAATTGGTTTCTGATTCTGCTATTTTTTTAATAGCTAGTGCATGCTGGTAGGCCTCAGAAAGCTTCCACAATAAATGAAAACTGAGGACATCATGCAAGGACTTGCGCAACCCCCTAAGCATCGAGCCACCATCTGCTCCTCCATCTCGGACAAGTTATTTCAGGCAATAGAACTCCATATAATCGTCGATCGATCTCATGCCCTGTCTCAACGTGTGAAGTGCCTGAAACAATACTTCGGTGTAATCGAAAGGAAGTGTTCTCTTATCCTTTTCTTCATGTTCTCCCAATCAGTTATTTGGAGTTTGCCATGTCTATCTGCCGCAACTACTCCCACCACGCCAATGCTCGACCCTTGAATCTGATGACGATCACCTTTACCTTCATCCAATCTGGAACTTGCTTATAGTCAAAGATCTTCTCCATATTGTTGATCCAATCAATGAAGCCCTATACTTGTAACACACCAGGAAATTCAAGCAGATTAACTCAAAAATCGAGGTCTCTATAAGGCTCCTCCCGACCTTGATGTTGATGGTGATATGGGTTCTCGAAGGTTGACTCAGATTCACGATCTGAGATCTCACGATCTTCAAAATTTTGTGCCTCTTCTGCTAAACGCTTGGTTAAATAAATGACTTACCGTAAATCCTCAATCATCATCATGTCTTGAACGCTGTGATCATAGTGCTCTGCTTCTTCAATCAAAACCCGCTTGTTGTTATGACTACGACCATGATGACTTTTCATTGGACCTGATCTCCTCTACTACCAATTGCCCCCGGACAGGATAGTGATTATCTTGCGGGGTAACGAGAAGGGGTTTGAGGAGAAGGCAAGAGAGAAATCACCGAAAATAAAGAGAAACTCGTCGTTCTCTTAGTTTTTAACAAAAAAAGGAAACTTGATTTAATATAGAGGATAATCTCTCAAACAACTAAATAGATGCTTACATAGACAAACTCTAACTCATAATAGGCAAATCTACCAAAAAGACCCTAAATATAAAAAAAATGCAGAAATGACCAAAAATAGTAAAATAGATGTTTGGAGCCTCTGAAAAGGTTCTAAATGGTGTTTTTAAGATCCAAATTTTTGCGGTTACCAATTTCACCTAGTAACAAATATAGATCTTTGAGAGAGCTATAAGTAAAAAAAAAATAGTGTCTAATTCTGATTCCCTAGTCTATTGGGTTGATCCTGCATCATCCAACCACTTTCCTATCTTCCAGTTCTGAATAAATTGAAGTGACAAAATGTGAAAGAGCAATTCAAAGATTTAATGATTTTTACTAATGAATTGTAAATTCAATGAACATTTTGGGATAAAAAAATTACATATAATAAATGCAATGAGGATGAAAGAGTAACATTTGCAGTGCCCGTAATCAATGAGTGAGACCCATTGACTATTCTTACATTGGTAAGAGATACTGGTAGCTTAAGGGTAGTGGAAGAGAATATATTGGTAGAAATGTGCTCATAGGCTCCTTAATCTACAATCTAGGGATTAACCATCACTATGGAATAAACAAAGAATAAATATACCTTCATGAACTAACAAAGTAGCTAACTAAGATAAGGAATTGACTGCTACCCAAAATTATAGGAACCACAGTTACTCTACAACAGAAATTGCAATTGTGGAACCAAACTGAGATATACTATGTAAGAAGGATGGTTAAATGGACAATACTTGTGCTTTCATAGTCCACCAGTACAACCACCATCACATTTGTAGTTGCATCCCGGATCTCAATTGATTACTAGGATGATGACGTTGGACCTTTCCATGGTAATTATGCATCCATGTAGATCCCTTTCATTCATAGTTTTAGTGGTCTCTTCCATAATAGCATTCTCGTCAAAATTGCTAGCCAAATCATGAGAACTAGAATACTTGTCAACAATGACTTTTCTCTCAATAAGATGAACAAACATTTTAAATGCATCTTTTGAACTTCTATCATTAGTGGACCATGAAAGGCTGCTTTATTCCCGCTCCTAACATTTTCAATCAATTAAAACTCGATTTTAATGAGTATGTAGGGTCTCAAATCAATGGGTCTATAATAGTAGATTTAAGAAGTTTGCCAATTAAATATTTTGTAGAAACTAACAGTTGAGCAATGAGAACAAAGTGGTAATAGGGATCTCAAGGAGGTAATCCATTGGAATAGTCATCACCAATGAGGTTAAGGATTGTGTGGACAACACAACAGTCCCCAAATCTGTGTGGAATGTTGCAGAATGAAGGTAAAAAATGGCATTGAAGTATTTCGGCTCATCTTGTGATGGTATTCATCAAGGGGACCCAGTAGTTGTGTCCAAAGAATGATTGGAGACAAGAGAAGATTTCTTAAACATGGAAGCACCAAAGGAGGAGGATGGTGAGGAGGCAAGCAATCGGGGTATTTGGCACTTCTCTACGGCTTGTAAACTTCCTCTTTGTATAGTGTTGGCAAAAGAGGCCAACCTGTCACTAGAATCCAAGATCATGTTGCTTGGATAGTGGACTGAGATTAACGAAGAGTAATGGTGACCCAACATGGTTCTCAGGTGCCTCTTGAAAAGGGTTGCTCCTTGCTTGATGAACAACAAAGAGCTTCACAGCTGGACTCTTGAGAGGATGAGAAGATAGTCACTTGCTTGACGAGCAATATCATGCTCTAATTGCCACAACCATGACAACATCATGTTTTTTGTATGCACATGGGAAGTCCCCATGCAAGATCAAAAGGAGAAAGTGGAGCTCTCTGCCACTTGAATGGGAACAAGCACAGGAATGAGTAATCATAAAGTTATTGCTATAAAGTAAGCAAAAAATTGCTCAACACTATAAAAAGGGGAAATAATTTCTCAAATTTACCCTGGGAAGTTGCTCTGCCTATATATATGTTTAATCAGTAAGAAATATTACTCATTCACACCTAACAATTATTACATTTTAGTCCATAATATAATTGTGAAATAGGTTCAGTAGATTGGTAGAAGAAGTAAATCACCTGACACCTAATATACCTTATTCCTCTGCTCCTATTTGTCTTGTAGATTGGTATTTTAAAGAAGACTATAGCAAGATTCCTCCACGTGACATATAAGTAACCCTTGCATTAGTATAGAATTACAACAACTATAATCTTTCAAGGACGTTTGGGACCAATCTGGAAAGCTATTTAAGCAGTAGGAAAGTTCTCAAACATGCCGCCCTATCAGCTCAACAAATTGCAGGCCTTTATCAAGGTTAGTGCTAATATAAATCAAGGTAGTCTTTTGAACATCCTAATGCAACCTGTTGAACTTGGACAAGACAACATGAAAAATCTTCAAGTTCCTAAGAACCACCTCATTAGCTGCCAAGTACAAGAGGATGCCTATCTATGTACTGGATTATAGTGAAGACTGCAACATCATTTGCCTCTTTGCGTAATAGATGAATCCCCTTCAGAATGCCTGCCTGGTGATTGAACTTATCAGTGCAAAGTTGCTAGAAGCAATAGGGGGTTGTAACAATAAAATTAAATGTTTTTGACTATTTTTCTGAGAAAAAGTTAGAACTTCTGAGCAAAATTCTGATAATTGCATTGTTGTCACATACAAAATACAGTGTGCATTATGGATCCTTGTAGTACATAGTGCTTGGCATCCAAGCTATTACTATCAATTCTTTTTTTTTCATAATGTAAGAACTATGGATTTTTTTTTTTTGTTATTTACTTCCTTGTGTCATCAATGAAAGAAGAACTATGAATTTATGTGAAATTTCCTAATTTTTTATCAGATTCTTCTTAGAAATGCATTTGGGAATTGTTAGTTACTATTTTTTTCATAATTCATGCACAAGAATGTAACTGCAGTTTAATTTTCTTTAGAAATGTGGAGAAGTCACGTATAATGGCTGTCCTCTCAATAAATTTGTTGTACAAAGAACATCTGCCTATATCAGCCAGATTGATAAACATATAGGGGAATTGACAGTTCGAGAAACTCTGGATTTTGCAGCAAGATGCCAAGGGGCAAGTAACAGCTGGGCAGGTAGTTTCGTATTGATAAAAAGTCAGTAAATTATATATCTTTTCAATTCAAGATTTTTATCATTCATTTTTTGAAAATTTGACAACTCACTATAATTATCTTCTACTTTTTGTTCTATTTGAATTGTTGATACAATGTTTATTTATTTTATTTTAAGGATTATACAATTTTCTCAATAATACTCTTAAAGAAAAATTTTTAGCTGACCCACCTAGTAGGAAAATGCTTAGTTGTTGAGAAAAGCTTTTCATAAGAATCTTAGTTGCTTCCATTATCTACTTGCATATTTAAGAAAATTCGTGTTAAGTAAGATATAGGTATTCTCAAGGTTTCAAATATCCAAGTAGTATGGACTAATGGGATAATAATTCAATTTGACCTATGTTTTTTCTTCAACTTATGATATATGCATCCTATGTTGATCAATACTTGTAGATCCATCAAACTAGTGCCCACTTTGGGATCGATACAGTGGCCGGCGGTGGCATGGGGGCCGGATTCGACGGGTGGTAGATGGGCTTAAAATTGCTCGATAAATATGAGACTAAAGCCCCTCTTATTAGAACCTCAACAGAGATAGTTGAAAGCTTGTATCATCTTCACAAACAATGTCAACTAAGGAATAATGATACATTGTCAAGGGTCATGGATCTTCAAGGTATTGTTTATTGTAGGGGCAAGTTCTTCACATATTTTTCTTTCTTATAAGCTATGTTGCATGGATACGGATACAGGTAGCGTATCGGATACGACATGTATATGGCAATACAGATAATTTTGATAATAAGACACGATACGGCTAGATACGATGATTATTAAAAAAATAAAAAAAATATTGTACATATATAGTATTAGAAATTAAAAATCCTAGAATAGAAAACCATGTCCATATTACATCAACCATAATATCCATTATAGTTGCGGGCATCTGTGAGGGTGGCTATTGTTAGCAGAGGCGAACGACGGAGAGAGTTGGAGAGCATAGGCCAGCGACGGAGAGCTCAGGTGAGCGGCGGTGAGCAGGCGAGCGAAGGCGACGACGGCGAGAGGGCGAAGACGGTGAGAGTAGGCAACGACGGCGAACGAACGCGACGATGGTGAGCAGACACGACGTTGCTCACTCGCGTGACTGGCGTTGCAATGAAGAAAATCGAGGAGTAGGAGTAAATTTAGGATTTTTTATTTCAGTAAGTAGTCCTAAGAATTTTAATATTTTTCAATTCTACCCTCAATTTTTTATTTATTTTTTTTACAATTGAGCCCAAACTTGTCCCAAAACGTGTCCTAGCTGTGTCCGACTGGTCAAACTGTTAAAAAAGTCAACGTCATGTTTTTGCCGTGTTTAACATGTGTATTCGCGTGCCGTGTCCGTGTCCGACACTCCAAAAAAAATATTTTTTTTAGAGTGTCGATGCTACACAACTTCATGAATCCTCTCTCCATTTCTCTTCTTCTCGCCATGGTATTAGAACCAAGTTTGATCCATCAATTTATAACCATTATTGCTGCTTGTATCAATACAGTGGAACTCACATAAATTTAGGTTTGTCCATTTTTATGTCCACCTTGGCATAGGATTATCTCATATTAGGAGGGAAATTATTAAAGAAACACCATGGCCATAATGGCAATAAGCAACATTATAGATGATGACAATATCTATTCTCCAAAACAATGATACTACTGTGATTTGAGAGAATTAAAATGGAGACAGAAATGAATTAACTGAGAACACATTAAGAAGTTTGATAATATAGTTGCACAAATATGCAAGTTAAAGAACTTCATTTATTATTAAATGTATCTTGCACAACCTGGTATCCCATTAACTCTATCAACCCTTCCCCTCTGGGTAGATGACCAAATACACATGTTATGCAACCTGGCATCCATAATGTGCAGATGGATCTATGTTTGTTGTCCGTCTTAGCTAGCTTGATTGGATCGCCTATTCAAATTGTTGGATTTGATTTCTCTTTGGCGTCAAGTGATGCAATAGAAACTAGAATAGGCGGTCAAATCCGTTGTTCTATTTTGAATTGAACCAAATCTCCTCTTTGATCCCCTATTATTCGCTCTCCTATCCGCATATTATCCTCTCAATGCAGTCACGCAACAAAATGTTTTCATTCTAAGTTTTCTGCTTGACACAATGTGAAAGATAATAAAACAAGAGAAACAGGTTAAGGTGGCATATACAAGTTGGCAGAAAATTTACAGATTTTATGGTTAGGAAAGCTGATCAACAAGACACCAGGGGGTGAGGAAAAGCAGAGAGAGAGAGAGAGAGAGATGTGAATCTAAATTACATACGTAGTGTGGAGCCTATGACTTCACATGTATATATGCAAGATAATATCCTTGCAATAATCCAGCACATTTGATTCTTGTTCTGTTGGTTCCACTGTACCATCCCTTGCAAAGACTCTTTCTAATATTGAGAGTTTTATTCTCTGAGTTTTTTAACAGAGAATAATTTTCGTACTATATTTTCTTATCGCAAACAAGTAAACCACATGCAATCTACAATTAGTAATTAAGAGTAATAACAAACGTGGATACCCTCATTGAATTGCATATCAAAGTTGCAAAGAAAAAAAAACTCAAATGGTACTTTTTAAGCATACATGGGGTTCGTCCTAGATACCTGATAATAGAAAGGTTAGGATCTAAGTTAGCTTAAAATATTTAAGCTTACTAATAAAGAGCTCGATTGCAAGCAAAAAGATTAATCATTAAAGAATTTAAACATGATGGAAGTTGCATGACTATAGAAACTGAGATAATTAGCACTTCACGAAAACAACATGAATAATTGCACAAGAAAAAGCGTATTGATGACTGGAGAACTCATTGGGTGGTTGGAAATTGGAATTGAATCCCAAAAAAAGGGAATAATTTTTGTGACTGAAAAGGTAAGAATCCGTGCAGAAAACAGACTAATGACAGCAATCCAGTAACGTGACAAAAATTACGTGGCTTTCTGCAGTAATAACTCATTCAGGTGAAATTTTGTATTGATACTATCGAAGAGAGCAGGTTTACCTTTACGATGAGATGAGGATTGAAGGAGACTTCATGTAAAGTAGGGAGCAGGCGGTCGAGGAACGACGGACGGATGTAGACAATGGTGTTGGCGAGTAGGAGGCCGGCGGTGACTGGGGGCTTGTGGCCGAGGCGGTGGAACTCGGACGCCACTTGCAGCGCAAGCAGTGGCAGCATCCCCCTCGTCATCCGGCCCCATGGCCCACCGTCTCTGTTGTGATTTCTGCTTCTGAAGTAGTACCAAGACATGGATTCGTTGCTCCGCTCCCTGCTCCCCGCTCTTCTCTGATCGTGACCGAGGCGATCGCGGCCTCTTTCGCCGTCTCGCTGATGGAAGAGGGAAAGAATCGCGTGCCCTTCTTTTCTTGGACGCCAAGAAATTGCAGGCGTATAGTCGCGGAGACCGAGATAAATCTCGAAGCATCGGAGACGACCCACCTCTGCATCAAGATTAAATACTTGACAAAACAGGAAAATAAAAATAATAATAAAAAAAAATAAACGCATTATTATTTGACTGAGAAATTGTTTAAAAATATAAGCCTTTTACGGATCGCATCTGATTGGATATAAATCCTTAGATTACTCATTGTTTACTTGAGAGTCTGTTTACTTGGGAGGACCACGGTGGAACCGGGCTCGATTGATCGACCCCTTTGCCTCTCGTCTCCTGGACACCCTCACGATCTCGCCCCTCCGGAATCCTACCGAGTTTCCAAAATTCAATTTCTCCCCTCAAGAAATGAATAAGATCTAGCATTGAATTGATCTCGATGAGTCGGGCCATCGCTTCTTCTTCGACGATAGAGCAGCTCGTAAGGAGTGAAGTGCCGGATTGGGACGACGAGGTCACCGCGGTAGCTCGCTTCAAAGCCTTCAGCGGGCAGAGGACGGATTGGGAACCCAAATTTGTCTTCTGGCGGGATCTCATCATCAGAGTCGCTCGCCATCTGGGCGTCTGCACCCTGAGACTCTCCGAGGTCTGTGATTTGGGTGCATTTAGGTTATCACTGGAGTGAGAGGAGGATAGTTGAGTTCTTTCTGCTACATGGATAATTTGATACTTCAGTTGGACTAATTCACCCGCTGCTCTAAATGATAATTTTAGTGACCATTTTTCTTTGTTTATACTTAAAATTCATTCACTAGTGTAACTTCAACAAATAATGATACTAGTTTTCGTGATTTATTTTATAGAATTATTATATTTTTTATCCTTGAAAAATGGCAATCACTGTTGTATATTTGCTCATTGTGAAGCCTAAGTTAATAACAGCCATTTGGCCATGAAATATGTTTTGTTTATGCAGCTTGGTATTTTTCTCCTTTTTTCCATCCATAACATCCTGCTTATCATATTTGGTTTTAACAAATAACCATATGGGAAATTTCTATTAACCACTTTGGTGATCAATTTAGCTATGTGGTATTCTAATACACTATGAGTTATGATTATATCTACTTTTATGCTCTACAATTTAGGTGAAGAATACATGGTTTTCTAGAGGAGGATTGACTCCCTTGTGTCTTGACAGGGTCCTGGTAAGCTTAATTAATCATTATCCTTCATGTGATTTCTTGCTCTTTGGATTTGTATTCACGTTTATTCTATGTCAAGACATTATGTTTTGCTATTCTAAGCCTACCATCATTTATGTAGTTGAACATTGCCAGCTTCTTTCCAACATAAACTTGATATTGCATGAGAATGATGTATATACATATCATTTCATCTAGTATCTAGAAAGACTTTTTTTTTTGCTAGCATTGATACTTGTGGGAGAGCCAATGTTTCTCAGAAAAGATATCTTTTGCGAGTACATCATTATCTCCTTCTCTAAGTAATGTTGTCCCATTGTCAGCCAGAAAGTTATAACTCCGTCTTAAAGTTCTACTTAGCAGTTTGTTACAGCTACTTGTCTAAGTTTTTTCTTACATCAGAAATCCTATGTTAGTTTGTTTAATTTATTATTTAGTTAGTCCATCTTCTCTCCATTTGTTTTCTTCTTCGTGCGGTGTAGACTTGATATCTGATTAATAGCAATGCTAGTTTCGCATTCTCTGCTTGGAAACTATTTTCCAAATTTCTATCCCTCCTGACCATACTATACGGGGAAGCACTCGCAATGTTTTACTTGAAACCTGAGTCTCCATTTTGGAAACAAGACTTAATCTTTTAGAAACAAAACTTATGGCTCTTAAGGACACCTCTACCCCTCCCCTAAAAGGAAAAAGTCCCATACTCCTCCTACAAGACTCTGAAGACACAAATTTTGTCTTCATTAAAACTCCTAGTATCTGCAACACTTGACCAACAGTAGATATCCGAGTTCAATGTGCCTTAAACATTCAAGGTCATGAACTAACTGTTCATGCTTTCCTTGATAGTGGAGCCACCGCTTCCACTATTGATGAAACATTTTTACTCTCTGTACTTCCCACTTCCCT
>JBBPFQ010954181.1:0-11200 GCA_037974815.1 Kaempferia elegans
TCATCCAGCATGCAGGAGAGAGGGAGAGAAAGATTAAAAAATTGATAGCCTGCCTTGTCAGAGCACCCACGTCGGTTGTCGGGCACAAGTCGGGGAAGAAGCGTCGGGCAGGCTAACATTCATCTATATATATATATATATATAAACATTTCGTAAATACAAGGTAACTTGGTCAAAAAGCATCACTAGGAAAATTAAGAGTAACATAATCATTATGTTATGAAAAGATTAGATAACAGTATCCAACTTAAACAAGCAATGTTAATATCAACTAGCCCACAATTATTTGTGTTCGCTCTCCCTCCACAATAACCTCTCTCAATCTGTCTCAATCCATAATAACCTCACCCAATTGAGAGTGAACAGGAGAAGGATGGGTGAAGCATTGATTCTAACGAATGATGACAAGGATGAGTGAGTAATTTTTTATTTCATGGTGAATCTCATGGCAAGACAAGGCTAATCAATTTAAGAGGGCGACAAAGGCTCTCTCCTTTTCATGCAAGTTCTCTAAGAATCAAGTTTGGATGAAGGAAGGCTAAATTGGTTCAGGTTTTAAAGTCATCTAAGTGTAACCAAGGTTTAGCTCAATTTAATCCATTTTGACTCTCAATTTAATCAAAATTTAATGAATTCCATCATTTCTCTAAAATAATTTAACAAACCTTTAACTAATTTCTTTGAATCCCTAGATTTTTCTAAACTCCTCTTCAATTTCATGCAAATTTCTCAAAAAATATCAGATCAATTATTGCCAACGTTGATCCAACTCAAGTGACCCATATCAGTATCAGCTAATTTTGCCAACTATGATTAAAACACACTTCATTTTAGAGCCCCTATGTGGTGCAGTGGTAAAACACTTAAGGGAACAAACAAGAGGATCAAAGTTCCAATCCTAGTAGGGACAAATATTCTAGAGGTTGGTCTAAGTGTACATAAATTGTATTCCAAGTCGTTGATATTCTGCTCCAATGTCATGCATGGAATTTCATAGTATCATTCAGCATTATCAAAGTAGGAAAAGAATATTCAAATATACAAGTTCTAGTTAACAATTTTGGAGCTCAACAAACCATCAACAAATTATAGAAATATTTCAAACGATTACCGAACAGAACTAAGAGCATCTCCAATGGGAGGTTTTTAAAGAGATTTGTGAAATCAAAAAGCTAAAGAAAAAAGTTCTAACCATTATGGATGTAAGGTTTGAGATTTGTAATTTAAGAGAGGTAGTGAAATTTCAAACTCGCTCTTTTATCTCAAAATTAACAATATGGGTGGGACTAATAATTAATAATGTAAAAAAAAAAAAATTGATAATGTAGGTCCACAAAAAGTTATAGGGAGGTTTTTTTTATTGTGGAGAGTAGTAGGTTTTTATATTTTTGATGTGGCATAATGGAGACTAAAAAAACTCATATAGAGCTCTAACCATTGGAGATGCCTTAATACACATGCGACTGAAATAAACCAAATGAGTTGAATACTTTATGTTGGGATTCTAGGAACCTATAACCCAAATTCCATAGCGCTGTTGAACAAGAAGCCATTAAACCATTATAGAAATCTGTGTGTCATGGTATAGTAGGATAGTTATATGTTTCTCAGCCATGTTAATGATCAATTAGGAGTTCATGACAGAAAACAATATTTAGTCTCCATTAAAATTTGAATTTTGGATTTAGTCTCGAGATTTAATTACTAAATTTCTTGTAAACTTTAATGGCTGCAACCAATTACAGATTCATCACAAACTTTCATTTTTAACAAATATGTCACATATTTTTAACTTTGTAACCAATTTATCACATTCCCAACTTAACAAACACAATAACATTTTTGTGATGAATAATACATCACGTCATATATTAATTTTAAAAAAAACATAATTTGTTTAATTAATTTAAAAATAAGTAAAATGTGATACAATTTGAAAAATCTTTTATTGACAAATATATAAAAATATAAACATATTTTGATCACTAAATAATGGAATGAGGTGTTAAAATAACATATGTTTTTACAAAGAATTAGTTAAAAATTTAAACATAACTTTTTTTCCCATGTTGATTTTTTATGAAGATATAAACATGTGATGTATTTGCCAATAAAAGTTCATGATAAATTTATTAAACCTTAAAAGTTCATATAGATTTAGTAACAGAAAATAATAAGTTTAGCAGGAAGTTGGAGACCAAAGTATTGTGCATCATAATTTTAGAAATTTATGTTGCTAAAGAACTAATATATAATACCAAATATATCCATAATCTATGACTTCAATCATTAAAAAAAAAGTATCACTTTCTTAATAAATTCAAATATAGAATTGAAATTCTTTACAAACAAGAACAGACTCTAGACATAATGCTAATGTTATTACCACCCCGTTTTTAAAACATACAGTCATTACAAGTGACTCATGGCTGACTTAATTGCATCAAAATTTGTTTAATCAGCAGACTCGCTAATTCAGGTTTTGAGAGTTGTTCCTGTGGAATAGACGTATAGAAAATTTCCTAAACAGGATCTGTCTGTTGTAGGCTCTCTGTACTATATTTGAATGACCAGTAAAAAGAACGAAAGAGGAGAAAACATCTCTAAAACCTAAATTACGCTTCTATGCTGCACAAAACACTTTCTTTCAATCTTGTTCATTAACAGAAGAACAAATCAAATTAACAAAATTAAGAAGAGAAGAAAGGCGGGTGTAGATTACCTCAGGAGGAAGAGGGAACTCCCTCGTCTTCGTTGCGTCATCCAGAGTCCGGAACAGAGTCTCCCGGGCTCTCAGCACCTGCGCGTCCACCAACTCTTCCTTCTCCACCACCCCCGTGCGGTCACGGGGATCGATCGCGATGCCTCTCAGCCATGCCACCAAGCTCGCCATCTCCGCCCTCGTCATCGTTCTGGATACGGAAGGGTTCGCCTCCAAATCCCGCTTCTCCGCCACGCAGCTGGCTGCCCTCTCTTCAGACACCCGAGCGACGTCGCACTGCATCGCGTCGTTGCCCTGAGTCGACAATCTCGGATCCAGTGCCGGTGCGTCGGGGATCGGCGGCTCGGGGGAAGGGGTGGGGAAGAACTGGTGGAACTGAGGCGTGGAGGGACGGCTGGAGAGGGGGGAGGCGGAGGGGATGCGATGGAAGAAGAGGCCACCCGAAACTTCCTTCTCCTTTTCCTTGTAGGGCTTCTCCTCCTCGTGGGCGACCCAGCTAGAGATCAGTAGGGGGTCGAGAGCGACGCCGTCTTCGCAGAGGTACACGCCGGGCATCGAGCTCCCGCTGCGACAAGAGGGCGGAGTGAGAGAGGAGAGTAAGCGCGAGGGGAAGGATGGAGAAGAGCGAAGGAGAGGAAGAGACAGGCAGGAGGAGGAAGAAGAAGGCGGAAAAGTAATTAATTAATTAATTAATTAATTAATTAATTAATTAATAAATGGGGTAAATAATCTCTATTTAGGCATTTCCTTTCAATTTTGAATTCGTCACTTCGACTTTTAATCCTCAATTAATTTACATTGGAACTTAATAATTGTACTGAGAAAAACAATCAAAATTTTTTTATAAAGAGAGAAAAAAATAAATTATTTTTTTGAACTTTTCATTGAATTATAAATTTTCTTTTAAATATAAAAATATTTATTTAGTTGGAGCTTCTTTAAACTTATTTATAAAAGTCTTATTGAGTAATACATTTTTTTATCAAATTCAATTAATGTTATTATCCTTATAATTTAAGATAAATATATATTCTATAAATATTATTTATATATATATATATAATTTATAGTTAAGTTTTATATTAATAAATAAGTTTATGTATAACTTATTGAATGTTATTTATCAACGGACACATTAGTGGGTTTAAATGTTGTTTACATCTAAAAATATTATGGCCTCAATAAAATATAAAATGAAGTGAAATAGAGAATAAATAATTGAATTAAGAACATATTTATGAATGAAAAAACAATTAAGTATTTGATAAACAACTAGTGTTTCAATTAATTGTTTTGTTGAGTTATTTACTTAGGTGGAATAGGAAGATTAGAAATGAGAATGAGTTTGATAATAAACTGAAATAAAAATAAATTTAATCATTCCAATGTTGGTATTTGATTTATAACCTTTGATTAAGTATGATTATTTTTTTTTACTTAAAATTATTATTATTATTTTTTCCCTTTTTATTCTCTCTCTTGATTATCTATTTAAATTTTTTTCTGTTTTTTTATTTGTCCCCCTTTTCTAATTTTTCTCCATTTTTTTGTTCCACCCAATTTATTTGATTTATTTTCTTTTTTTTTAAATTTTAAATTTTTTTTCTATTTTTTTCAATTTAATTTTTTCTTTTCAATTTTCCCTTCCCCTTTCTTTTTTTTTTATTTTTTTTATTTTTTCATTTTTACCCTAATAGGCCATTGCTATCGGCACTTGGCACCGTTGAACTACAAGACTGTCATTGCCCGAAAAATTAAGAATTATAAATGAATTCTAAACCTATCAATCTAGTTGGATTTTATCTATTTCTAAATATTTAGGAATAATTATATTCTCTTATTATCAAATTCAATAACTAAACACTTTTAATATAAATAATTACATTACATCATTCCTAAACCCCTAAACTAAGTACCCATTAGTTATGCTTTTATTTATTCTCCATTTTTTTATTCATGGATCTATTTCAGGAGAAATCGAGAAGACAATGTCTGTCCAGGATCTCTCTGTTCAACATGTCTGTTTGTTTACTTCAGGCAAACCTTCCTGAGGTTTTGCCATGAGGTTTCACCTGGTGACAGTATAGTAAATAGTCTAATGATGTAGAAGAATTCATACAGCCAACTATATTTAGTGAGATAAAAGCTTTGATTGTTAGTAATTGTGGCAAAGCCCATATTGCATCCGTTACCGTACCCGATCTCTTAATACTTCTATCCACCAGGTGCATACTAACATTTTCACTCGTATCATACACACTTGATCTGTTGTGACCTGAGCTTCTTCATCAGCCACTGGAACGGCCGGAACAGCTGTGCTCTCTTCTTCCTCCAGAACCAGATTGCTGCATTATACTGTTCGTTGCGGATCTTCCATGTCGATGCTCTCCAATCATACTTCTCCATCTCCTCTCGAGCGGCCTTGCCCATCATTACTCTGAACTCTTCGCAAGACAAGAGGCACTCGATCTTGTTCACGCAGTCATCAATGTCCCCGGGAGTGAAGAGGAAACTGGTCTTGCCTTCTTGTTCCTTCGGTATGATGTCAGGGATGCCTCCAGCGCGAGCTGCGACCACAGGAACTCCAGACGACATGGCCTCCAATACAACAAGGCCAAGTGTTTCAGATTCAGAAGGCATCACAAAGATATCCCCACTGGCATATGCTTGAGAAAGCTCTTCCCCGTGTAACATCCCTGTGAATACAGCAGGCATACCGGCAAACATCTTCTCCAACTCAGGCCTGCAATTGCAAATAGACCATGTCAATGAACAAGGGCATGCTATCGTCATAAGTGAGCAAACAAATGATAAATGTATTATTATCATAGGTATAACGAATGGAAGAATAGCATACCGATACGGTCCATCTCCTACGTAAGCAATTCTTGCGCCCGGCAGCCTATCCATAACCCTGTTCAGCGAGTATATGTAAATATTAGCAAAAGTTTTCGAGCTCTTCACATTTACTTGCTTATCTGTATTCAGAAAGCAACATATGATGTGCTTTGTATATGAAAATTTTATGGAAATCATTTTCCATTCCTCCTACATTAAGGACAAGAAGGAACTATGATAGGTATCCCTTTGACTAGGCAAGCAATATCGAGTTAGTATTTATTGGAAAGTGAAGAGTAAATAGAACTAGCCTTTTCAAAAAATCCAAGCTCTTTTCAACTCCTAATCGTCCAACATGAATCAACAAGGGCTTTTCTGGTTCACCATTACTGGCAAAAGAGAGTTTTTAGACAAATAAGTAATTCATATGGCACAATTATTCTTGCACATTCAACTGCTCATGCCTATTGGCAGTGGTGTGGCGATGAGATACCTTAATCTCATGCGCATTTGATGGCTACGGAATCGAGGGTGGAAGCTTTCTGAATCGACACCCTTGTTCCAAAGGCGTATCTTGTTAGCTATTGAGAAAGAAAACCATCAACAAAGGATCAGACTAACACCACGGAACAAAGATTCTGCTGAAGGCACTCTGCTAACCTGCTGTTACATGAGCAGCTAAAAGATCTTTGCAAATAGCAGCTGAAGGTACCAAAGTAAGATCAGCAGCTCTGTGAAGGAATCCTTCAAAATAGAAATCAGAGAATAAAACACCAAACTGAAGTTGTTGGAGGAGCTTTTGGAAGAATTATAGGGTAGATGGAAAGGAAAATTTTCTCACTGATAATGAGCCACATTGGCTTCACCAACCAACTGAATGTGTATCTAGGAATGTATCTGCAGCACAAAGATTGGCAACATTTAGAGTTTCAAGCAAGGAATTGGCATGGCCTCATACGTCGGAACAAAAAAATCTAAAGCATGTGGATGATCACTAAAGTTGGAAATTATTAGTTCGTTTCTTAGCAAAAGTACTTTGAGAAAAGGATTATTTTTTTTCCATGTCACGATACAAATGCAGAAAGCCAGCTCACATTGGAACATGAGTGTGGTATGACATAACTATAGGAACGCAAAGCAATTTCGCAATTGCCAGAGCACCAAATACCTGTTGAAAAGAATGGTATTAGTTTAATCTTTATTCTAAAAGGATAATTTTCACAAATATGAAAGCTACTCCCAAGTTAAGAATACCATGACTCCGGGAGAAGATGCATGAATAATGTCGGGCTTGAATTTTGCAACTTCTTTGATTATTCTTGGGCTAAGTGCTAAAGAAAGCGGGACTTTTTGATACCAAGGGCATGGAAAACTGGAAAAGGAAGTAAATATCGGATCAAAAATAAATGGAAAAGGAGAGTTGCAAACGTGGAGGTGAAGATGACTCAGATAAGTAAACAAATAGTATTGGATTGAATCTAGGTGTGTGGAATGAGAACATTCATCAAAACCTTATATGATTTGTCATTTGTAGAAGTTTTGTTTGAGGAAAACTTGCATACTGTCATATTCATCATATCCATCAGAATGGCATTCTGAACTTGCTATAGTTAAGATGCAAAGTATCTTGAGCTTGATAATGTTGTCAATATCAGAGAAACTAAATGACTAATGTGAGACTGTTTACTTAAATGTTTAGTACATAAACCAGGAGATTGCCCATTTTGTGTACCTCCATGAACCAATAACCTTTGCACCATAGAACTCTTGAGGAACTCCTTCATGTGTGGTCACCACAATGACCTACATGAAACAACACATTTATTTTCAATACCCTTTATGTGTAACAAGCTTGTCCCAACAATTAGTGGTATGTTCGCGCTATCTAGGATACAATAAGACCCAAGTTCTATCATCTTCTTTTATCTTTTGAGATGCTAATCTGATACCACTGTTTTGCTATTCTTCTAGTGAATAAGATTTATCAAACAATTTGTTTACCTAATTAGCTTTTAGATGACGTTGAATGTTATAAGTGTGTACCTCGTCCCCCATTTCACGCAGATATTTGATGAAATTCTGGAAACGATTCTTGTATCCAGAAACGTACCTGGCAATCAGGGTAGTGAAAGATAAGATCGTTGATGGCACTTAAAGGAAATCAGATTTATTAGATTTGGACACATTTACTGACAGCAAGCAACAAACCAGTATTGGATAATTCTCATAGTTGACATAAAAGTAGAGGTCTTGGCATTGAGTACCCATGTTAATATGGATATATCAACTGAATATTAATTGCACTATGACACCTTGTTGTAGTGAAATAAACTTGTTGTTTTCCTAAATGTCTTAATTTCTCTCTTCATGTTATCAGACTAGAATGAAGTTTTTAATTAGGCAAAAGGGCATCCCAAATAAAGAGAAACATTAGATGAGCGCCCCTTTTCCAAAAAAAATCAAATGGGTGTCCCCTCCCATGATTTTATCCCAAAATTACCTCTTCACCCAACTCTATCGCAAAATCTACAGGGAAGCTTCTACGATGTGTAGCAGCTGCCGGGTAACTTCTACGATGTGTAGAAGCTATCGGGTAACTTCTACGACGTGTAGAAGCTACCGGGTAACTTCTAAGATGTGTAGAAGCTATTGGATAACTTTTGCAACTTGTTTAAGGTGAGTTTAGGATTTATGATTTATACCGTATAGAAGTTACTCAATAGCTGCTACAATGTGTAAAAGTTATTCGATAGCTGTTAGTACGTGTACAAGCCAGTAGCTGCTACAACTTATAGAAACTACCTAGTAGCTTCTACAACATGTTTAGGATTTAGGATTTATACCATGTAGAAGCTACTCGATAGTTGCTACGTGTAGAAGCTACTCAATAGTTGCTACAATGTATTTAGTGTGAGTTTAGGGTTTATGATTTATGTTTCAGGATATATGAGCGTTATTATATCAAAATACTTTTTACCAATTTGTTTAAAATTATTTAAACTTCATCAAAAATAACTTTAAAATAGTTGTAGGAGTTATTTTGATATAATAGTGTTCAAATATTCTAAATCTTAAACTCATACTAAATACACGCTATAGCAGCTACCGAGTAGCTTCTACATATTATAAATCTTAAATACTAAATCATACACTCACCCTAAACACGTTGTAGCAGCTACCTGAAAGTTTCTACATGTTGTAGAAGGTACCCGGTAGTTCTACAACAGATAAAATTATGGGAGGGACGTCTATTTGATTTTTTTTTTGGGGAAAAAAGGCATCCTTTGGATGATTTGTAAAATCTGGGACGCCCTTTTGATTTTTGCCCCTTTTAATTCCTCTATTGGCGCTTACAAGAGAACATCCATCCAAAGAATTGACCATGGAATAGAAAATATGGCTTACAGCAGATAAACCAGAGGTTCCAGAAAGCAAAGCAAGTATGATCTAAGCTGCTTCTAATTCTAGGGTTTCTGTTGAATCAATCATGACAAGTCTGAAACGAAATTTCAAAACCCCAATAACAAGGGTTACGTCGCAGAGCAATTATCAAACTCGATTAGCTTCAAGATGGCAACTTTATGCAACAAGAATGAGAATAACACAGAAAAACTTCTTTACAAGTGAAAGAAAAAAAAAAGCTAAAGGCTGAGCAAGGAAGGAAAAGGAACCTACGCGAAAGGGGAAGGCTCCACAAAGAGAGCAATACGGCGAGGCTTAAAGATAGCCTCCTCATCCTGCAATAACGGAGGCACCTCCTCCTCCTCCACTTCCACCTCCTTTACTTCTTCCACCCTCATATCTTTCCGCTTCCCCGCATAGCCCTCAACTCTCCTCGCTCCCCGCTGCAATATCAGACGCAGCTCTGCCGGAAAGGAAGACGACGACAGGGAAGTCGATGGAGCGGGCAGGCAACGGAACTGCGCCGACGGCGCGGAGGGTGAGAACAAAGGGAGACGATTCGTGAACAGCAGCGAATCGGTGGGAACCATATTGCCGATTCCTACGGCTCCACTTCCCCAAACCCAAACAAGATAGGGATCCGAGAGGTGTTCGCAGAGCTCCCGCTGTTCCTCCTCCTCCGCCTCCTGCGTATATTCTCGGGAGGGAATACGAAGACCGCATATGCGCTCGTCTCCATTAGCGAATGGCGTTTTGGGGCCGCCTTCACGTCAACCTCATCGTTCCGTTTTCTCCTACACGTCGATTTTTCCCGCCGATCAGAGTTCGCCACCTGTCACCAGAAAATCCAGTTTGTGTAATTTTTTAAGATAATACTCTTTAAAATTATCGAACCAATCATGTATTATTGCAAATAATAATACATTTACTAATTACCGAAAAACCAATTTGTAATTGATTCACAAAACAAGATTTTAAAATTTTACTGGTTCAGTTTGAAAGCAGTGAAGGGTGGACCATCGGTGAGCTGATTTAGAGGTTGACTGGAAGAAGATTTTGAATAGAGAATATTTGCAAACAGTAGACGTAAAAGGGGGAATAAATAACGATGAGGCCGGAATATTTGCAGAGCCCGGAAGTATTTAACTAGGAAGATGGGCCCTGAGGTGTTCGATTAGAGATATCCTATCCCCATAGGTACTTGATTGGGGAGCTAGGCCCCTGAGACATTCGATCGGAGATATCTTATCGGGATGAGATCGAGAGATGAGCCCCATAAGTAGTTGACTGGGGAATTGGGCCCCTGAGACGTTCGATTAGAGTTATTCAATCGAGATGTGATAGGGAGCAGAACCCGTAAATATTTGACTAGGAAGATAGGCCCCTGAGGCGTCCAATTGGAGATATCCGATTGGGGTAGATGGGAGAGCTAAGCCCCATAGGTACTTGACTAGGGATATAGACCCCTAAGATGACCGATCCGAGATATCCGATCAGATGTGATGGGGAGCAGAGCCCATAAGTATTTGACTGGGAGCCAGAGTCCTGAGGCATTCGATTGGAGATATCCGATTAGGATTGGATGGGGAGTTGAGCCCCATAAGTACTTGATTGGGGAGTTGGGCCCCTGAGTGTTCGCTCGGAAATATCCGATTGGGATGGGATGGGGAGTTGAGCCCCGTAAGTATTTGATTGGGGAGCCATGCCCCTGAGGCATCCAATTAGAGATATCCGATCGGGATGAGATGGGGAACTGAGCCCCATAGGTATTTGAGTAATGGGGAGTTGGGCCCCTAGAGTATCCAATCGACCTTAGCTGATCGATGTGGGGAGATTTCATTGGGGAGGTTACTCGGGTTTTGAATGACCGTAGACTTTGAATTCCACCTACTATGGTCTATTGAACTTCAAACCATATCTGGGGACCCATTATCCACCGTATCACAAGTTTCTCCTTTAAGTCTAGTTGAATGAGGTCCAGGACCGACTGACTAGACTCCCACAGGCTTTAGTTTTCTGATTGGTTCTCTTGTTCTAGCTGATGTCACTCTGCTAAGCTTACCGTTAACATCATCCATCTCGAAAAGGGGCATGTCAGGCGTCATAAATGCATGGTAATGTGCAGCGATATGTGTGATGGCACATCATGGTGATGAATCGCTCATCTCATCTGTTCCGGCGACGAGTGACGTGGAGGGCCGGCACCAGAAAATGATCGAAGGCGATGAGGTGGACGTC
>JBBPFQ010954397.1:0-11197 GCA_037974815.1 Kaempferia elegans
CGAGCTTAACAATATTTGATTCATGAGCTTGCGAACATGTTCGTTTAGAGACTCGCAAACATGTTCGTTATAATAATATATTATTAATTATTATACCTAATTATCTTAAACGAGCTTGAACTAAGCTCGTTTAATTTTTAAACTAGCTTTTTTTAGCCGATCTCAAATCGAACTCGAGCTATTTAATTTTATTACGAGCCGAACTCGAGCTTAAGAACTAAAGCTTGAATCGAACTCAAGTCGAGCTCGAGCCTAGGGATAACGAACTGAGCCCGACTATTTGTCTTGGCTCGGTTCGATTACACCACTAAATAAAAGCAACATAATGACAACTATCAGGCACTATTATTTGACTTTTGAAGCATTCATATCAGTTGCTAGGGATATTTGACAAGTACCTCATAAATTCTAGTAAGTCAAATCTAACAAATTTTCCATGTCCATGAGCGATGTTCCTCATACAACAATACTTCTCCAAACTTAGTGAGATAAATAAGGCCAGTGAAGGTAGTGGATCCATTCGTATATTCGTCCAAGAGAATTAATTATCCAATTATATCATTAATCACAAGAAACTAAAGCTTTATGCAGAATACCAATGTGCTGTGGCTCTGCACAAATTTTTCTACAGACATGCATCTAGATGCCTAAGCCTATAAGGAATCCACCTACAAACATAGGATACTGTATGAACAGAAGTAAATACTAAGAATAGATTGATTAGTAGTGATCGAGCCCAATAACATGGAGAATAAAACTTACAGCTTGCAGAACCCTAGAAGTTATAACAGAAGCCAACCGCCTCTGACTTGGACCTCCAAGCCTTCCTTTGATAGAAGGAGGTAACTGCAAGTCCTCAGCAGCAGGAATTGACCAGAATACTGTTGATGCTAACTTCGTAAAAGGGACAAGATGTTCCTACAAGAAAATTTCCATGTCATATATAATCCAAGTCCCAACGACTGATTAAGAGAAATTGCTAATGATAGGAAACAACCGTATATGGTATATGCATAGCAATATTACCAATAAGCGATGAAATGCTCCAGCAGCTTTATAATATATGGACATTTCTGGCAGAGTTTCTCTCCCCAATCGGTTAATAATACTGTATTCTGTTCTGTATTTATCAACAGAGGGTTGCACAACACTGCTAAATCCAATTTGTAGTTCTTCAATAAGGGCCAGAAAAAGAATAAAAAGTTTGATTGGTACCCATTCACTGCATGAATTATGATTGCAAAGAGAACTGCTGTACTTCTCTAGGCACTGCAAGTATCAGAAAAAAAAAAGTAAGCTTCGCATTTATAGTTGCCAATATGATTCCTAGTAGATGACAATTAAAAACTTGCACCTGCATCTTAGGAAACAAAATACTTGTGCAATGGAATATCCACTGCTTCAATCCAAACAAAAAAAAGAAATGCAAAAAAAAAAAAATCAAAAGTAGGTAAACTAAAGAAGACATGACCATGGTTCTCAAAATCAACCAATACATTTGCCCAAATTCTATCAATATCAACAAAAGTGGGTATGATCGTTCCTGAGAAATCAACCATCTCATGATGTCCAATAGGGACATCTAAAACTAGAGAGATAAACATTGGATAAAAAAGAGTTAAATACCACTAGGAAATAAATGAAATTGGTTCAGATTTGGTCAAGTTGAGAGTAAAATGGATGGAATAAATGACAATTTGATCAGACTATATTAATGTTTGAAAACTCAACCAATCTACATAACTTCTTGTTGATCGTAACTTAAATCCTAGTTTAAATTGCTAAAGTCACACCACCCCTCTAGATTTTTTGCAAGCTCAAGATTTACTGTCATTGTTAGTGTCCATCACCAGCTAGATTGTACCACATTCATCTCTTTCTTGTTATAAAAAATGTGAAAACATTATCTGCATCCTTAAGATGATTGAAAATAATTTGTTATCTCATACATGAAATTATTTTATTTTCTCTTGATTCTTTTTCTTACCACTCCTGTTTCACTAATACAACATTTTTGATATGACCGATGCCTAAATTTTTCTAACAATTCGATTCAAATATATACATCTACTTGGGAAATCAGGACCAAGAAAATTGACATCAATTTACAATAATACAAATACAATTATGCACCACCTAGCAAACACCAACACCAAAAGATAAATCCTTGCGTCAATTAGAAATTTCAGATAATAAAAAGAAAAAATTTTGATTTTACATGACATCCAGTATGAATAGGTTTCAAGGAATTAAACTAGGTAAGAAAAAATAGTAATAAAGAATACGCAATTTATTAAGTTGACTTTGAAATGTTAATAGACCATTCTATTTAGTCTGGTAAAAGGACTACAAAAGTTATGTTATGCGAAGCTCTATCCTTCCATTTAAGTAAACATAGGTGGGCTTAAGAGTATAATCCCAAAGTTCTTTTAGACCTCAAAAGACATTTTAGCGCTTTGAGATACAAAAGCCTACATAATAACTTAAAATTTCTTACTGTTACGTGTTCTTGTATATGACTTGTTATGATCATGCTCAAGAACTCAGTTCCCTGCATCCGTGTAAAGTGGTTTATCAATATTAGCAGTTTATATTTTGCGGTGGTGCCTTTTTGTTATCTAAGTTGTCAAACAAAACAATGTCAAGGTTCACTTTCCGAATAGGATCATGGTGAATTTGTGGTACAACACGTCAAGAGGGTGCAAAGACTCTCCATGTGCCACTCATATCTTGAGCATGCACTGACCTTACATTTTTAATGGATGTTGATTTAGGCTCCTTTACGCGCTTAAGTAGGATAAATCTGTCATTGGATAAAATGTGAGCTTAGTAGTGTGTTATGCCAATTAAGCGGATGATACCTCTAATATTCATTCATTATTCCTTATGTTGAGTTGTGTTCTTGTTCATCCTATACACTTAGTCATGATATATTAATTCATTTTTACACATTCACATATTTAATGAACCCTATGCTAAATTTGTATTTATATATGCATCACTATAGACTTGACAGCTTCCTTTCCATACTTGATTATCCTAAATTTCTTGAAGTGTATTAAACTATAAAAAATATAAATTAGATCATTTTCTAGTAGGTTAAGCTTTTGACATTATGGTAAATATTAAATAAATCATAGCTTAGCCAAAACCAACTCCTCTGCACAGAAAAAAAAATGTAAAAATCTCTGACTATAATAAAAATAAAAAGGCAAAAACAAAGACAGAATTGAAAGTACAATATAGATAAGATCCTCAATTGAAAATTAAATATACTTATTAAAAAAGAGAAATCCTAAAGGAATGGTGCATAGAAGAAACCAGAATACAGGTGAACTAAATAAAAATATTTCAAACCATGAATATTGCTTCCAGAAGTTTTGCCTCTGTGAGAACAAGGAAAAGAACCCTTGCCCACCTTTGGGCCTCTCTTCCCCATGACTCAACATCTTCATCATCAAAACTTGTTGAAGATTCAGACAACTGCATCTGCATAATAAAGCTTACAGGAAAGTTAATAAGATTCCCCAAAACATACATCCTGGAATCGTTACATTTCAGAAGCCATTTCTGCACAATCACTCTTAAAGATCCTGCAAGATGAAACAAATTTGAGTGAGAAGAAAAAATCTACACTTATATAATGATGTGAACAAAATCACTATAATTGGATGCAAATAATAGAAGGCCCATTGACACAACAAATAACAATTAAGAACAAAATATAATCCAGACAGATAATTTTTACAGAGTAAAATAATGACAAGAAGGTGATCCATAAGCTCATCCTTTGTCACAAGCATCTTTCATGAGGACCAAAAAGAAAGTATGGCAATGTTAGGCATGCCTTCCACATAGTCTCAAAACTCCAGTTCCACTTTCTCCAACAACATAAGGTCATGTGAAGGACATGCCAAGGCGAGTCACAGCTCACAAGAAACTTTTTCTGCAATAGTGAATAGTGATACCTCTTCCAAGTAAGCTTCCTCTTCTTCTTCAGTGAGTTAGGGTTTTCTCCAAGCACTAGGAAATCTTATTCTTCAGCATCAATCCTAGCAAACCCATGAGGTCAAATATAGTTTATTATTATTTACGCTAGGGCTTCCTTGCCCCAAGCTTATCTTTTTCTTTCGTAAAAGAGCATGTCTTTGTATTGGTCATCTTTTTGACAAGTTAGCATTTTTCTTCTCCCATGAGCCCTCCTTGCACCCACCATACCCATAAAGCCGCTATATGGCTTCTTCCTTCTTCTATTAGGTGCTATTGAACCATGAATGCGTTTTTCTTCTTCAGCAAGAGAGTATGTCTTCATCATTCTCATTTCAACAAGTTAGGTCCTCTCCGAGTAAGAAAAGTTTAGGCCTCCCTAAACTTGCCCAAGCTTCTTCCTTTTCTGCGAGATCTCCCCAAACCCACCATACCCACAAGACCATAAAATGTCTTTTTCCTTCTTCCGCTAGACCGCCCTAACCCCAAGCATGTCTCCTTCAAAAGAGCATATCTTTGGCCTCGACACCTCGTCCTCATGCCAAAGAATTAGGGTTTTCTACAAATAAGAGAAGTCTTTGTATTCATGTTGATGTGTCTTGCACAACACCGACACTGTATCATTCTGGCCAATGATTGATATCCCAAATGGCCAAATAGGAATAATATTTCAAACCTTGGTCATGAAGAGATCTAACGGGTCAGAGAAGAATAAGGAGGATATGGTTTTGAAGGTTAAATATAATGGTTTATGGGCTTTATTGAATGTCCATTAGTCCAAACTGGTTTAAGAAGGTATATTGATGACTAACAACAAATTAGGTATATCTTTAATAAGTTAGGAAAAAGAGACACCCTTTTGATAATAATGGAAAATAGAGCATCAGTGTGATTCTTATACAACATCAACTTTGGTGCTTTTTGAATTTTAAGAATTAAAGACAACCAATGCATCCAATTTGCAGATAATAGGAAATAGTACCATTATCAGTAAACTCCCGAGGAACTTTTGCAATAAAATGCAGAAGCAGATCAAATTCAATATCCATGACATTTGTCAGGGATGATGCAGCATTTAGAACATCCTCGCACACTGGATTACAAAGAAGTCAGACTATCTAAATACTAATTAGTTCTGCATAAAACAAATATTCAAATACATCGCATTGCAAGGCATGTAAAAATACCTCTTCGACGATAGTTTGGATTGAAATGTTGTTTACTTCTCTCAATAACAATTCCTAGAGCATCTAACAATTCAGCAGCATCAAAGGGCAAACATCTTTCTTCAGTAGATGTTACTTGTTCCGTAGCTGAACATTCTTTGTTTGCAGTATGTGTGTCAAAACAACAGACTGCTGAAGCAATACAGGAGGCAAGAGCCATTAATCCAGCTCTTCCAAATGAGTTAGATGTAGCAACCAATGCCAAACTCGAGATAAATGCTGCACTCTCACTGAAATAAAATATTATAAATATCAGCATTAACAAATGTATATCCAGATAAAAACAAAAAAGTTTAAATTTCACATTCAAAGCGAAAGGAAAACTTCAAATGTAAGATAGAAACCATTAGCAACAACAGAACTCTAGAAAGCTTGCAGCTATAATTGCCTTTCTTGAACTCAACAATTATTGATAATATAAAAATACAACAGAGAAACCTAGAATCCCAACTATTTGGTGTTGGCTGCATAATTGTCATCCTGCCATTAAACTCTCAGTAGGCAACAGCAACATACATTGTATACATTAGCCAACAACTATCATAATCAAGGATGAGTCGTAACATTATTTTACAAACTATTATCCATGGAAGAGATAGATATGGACACTGAGCTCTATCTCATCTAATAAGAGATAGCTATTGATGCAATTGTGTACAAAGTGGTCGGATTTGGCCTTGGATTTTGATGTTTGGACAAACGGTTTAAGTTAAAACTTGCATATGTGTTTGCATACATGTTTGATATATATGTTAAATTGGGCAGAAACCTAGCATGACTTACATGGAGCTCATGGAGCTTGTGACCGGACGAGATCAAGTGTAGATGATGAAAGACAAGGCAACACACTCAATGGCTTGGAGGTTCGATAGAGTTCAAAGAAGGTTGAATGAGGCATCCGAGAAACCGTAGGATGAAAAATATTGAGGTGGTGTTGCAGCAGTCCCTAGAGTTAGTTTTAATGAGGCAAAGTTAGTTGGCTTGATGGCTCAAGATCCACTAGAGATCAGAGAAGAATGGTATGGGAATCCAAAGGACCATAGGATGAGAAGTATCAAGGTGCAGTGTTGACAACAGTTGGAAGAAGGTGAAATACAAAGGTAAAGTATGAAGGACGGCATATAGAGCAACATGGGCCCGATGCATTCAAGAGACGAGTAATCTAACAGAAAACAATTTTGTTTGCGAAATCAAGCTGCAGAAGAAGGTAAGCTCCTGTGTGAATTATGAGAATCAAGAAACATGTATCCTTGAGAGAGGGTAGATCTCAAGTTAGGAGAAAATTTAATCACTAGGATGATCATAATCAAGGCTCCAATCGACTAGAGTTGGTTCTAGTCAATCAATAGTGAATTGAGTTGATTAAGAAATTGACTTAGGCTGAGTGGCTCACAATCAAAATGTTTTTTGTTCAGAGCATACTCAACTGGCAGTCGACTGACTGTCAATTCAAGTTTGGTGGCTCATCAAGAATATTTCTATTTAGAGCCTAGTCAATTGGGCAATCAACTGATTCAGATCAGTCGACTATGTTGAAATCCAATTGACTAAGGTTGGAATCCAATCAATTGATAACTCAAGGAAAAAGAAAAAAAATAATTGTTAATCTGACACACTTAAGTTGCAACAATCAGATGACCTAGGGCCCAGTAGATGGATGATGGAATCCAATCAATTAAGGTAGCCATTGGCAGAATGTAAATAAAAATGATTGAGAAAACATCAATTGCGATCACAATAGGACAAAAGAATAGTGATGGCGAAGAAAATTAAGGCCATGAAAAGGAGAACCAAAAAGTGTATTTAGAGGCTGGCGAAATATAAATTGTATAATTCATTAGGTTATATCTCTTATATTCTTAGCCTAATCCTTTAAGCTCTCGTTGTAAAACTTGTTGTATATCTTATTAGTAGTTGGCATGCATTGAAGCATTTATGATTCTATTTACATTGCATAGCATTGTTTTATATGACTATGCTAAGGCATTAGCAAAAATAAAAGATTTTATTTGTAGGTTAATCTAGGTTTAAAATCGACCCGTGTCGTCCTAAACCGGAATGATACAGTTTCGCTATCGATCGTGCGGTTACAGTTTTGATATTTTTTTTATTTATATAGTAAGTATTAGATAAATATGTTTATTATGTATAATTTAAAAATAAATTGTACATTTATTTTATATAAATTCTCAATTATTGGACAACTTAATATTGTTAGAAAAAATAATTAAATATAGTTTTCATTAAAGAAAATTAGTCTATCAAAAACTTGAATTAAAATTGATAATCATAATATATTAATTTACTAATACCAAAAGGAGTGGCGTAAATTAGATGGAAGCATTGGTTCTTACAACATTCTGCTTATGTCAACTATATAGTTCTCCAACGCCTAGATTAAATAATCATCTCATGACATGGAATATTGATATTGATTTTTCCACATGTACATCAAGTGTCTCGATTCATCACTGGTAGTTGGATTTGAACAGGCACCACTTAAATAGTAAAAACACAATAATAATAATAATTATTATTATTATTATTAGTATTATTATTATTATTATTATTATTATTTCAATCAGATTTATTTAAAAAAATAGTATTTTTAGAATTTTTTTAGAATTTTTAAATAAAATTTAAAATAGTAAAAATAATTTTCAAAATATTAATTAATAAAATATATTTAATTTTTGTAATTTTAAATATATTTTTTTATATTTTATTGGGGTAATTTGATGAGGATTTATAAAAATCTCTTTAAAATATCACACCTAAGTTGGGAAATATTTGAATTAATTAAATCATTTGTTTAATTTTCTTTTCGACGAACAAAAATGCCTCACGGATGCGCAATGCCTCCGGCGTTCAGTGACGCTTCAGGCACCAGAGGAGTCCCGCGATGCCTCCAACAGCGCCTGTGATGCCACACATTTGTGGCTTTCTCACCATGGCTTTTGCGAAGAGGGATCGAAGGCGCCTCCGAAACGCTTTGTCCCACATCACTTCCGGCGGCGCCGGAGGAGTCCCGCGACATGTCAGACGCCTCCGGCATCACCTCCGGTACGCTGTCTCTACTAGTTTAGGTCAAATTAAAAGTATACCTGTGTGCCTCGCTGTTGCCTCCTCGTCGTCGCCTCGCCACTATCGATTCATTTGTCTTTTGTCACGTGACGCATGAAATTATCTTGCCTCCTGTGTTGGTTTCACTCCGATGGTGGAATGGTAAAATCCGTCTATGTCGGGAGGCACGGAACAGTATTTTAATCGTTGAGGTTAATCTCTATTCACAAAGCTAATTTCTCCAAGTTCAAACAATAACTGCTATATTGCCCCTCACGAGTGTGATGCATTGGTAAAACACTTATACAAACAACAACAAGAAGAGGGATTGAATCTAAAATGAGATGAATATCATAGAAGTCGACTTCTGTGTGTACATAAGTTATGCTCTGAATTTACCTAGTAGGCGAACCAGGGGAGGTCGTCTACCTCCAATATTAGTCAAGCAAAGTATAGACACCTAGTTTACTCAAAAAAAAAAACAAACTTTACATTTCAACTTACATATACTTGTTAAAAAGCCTACCACCATGCAAATACATGCTTCTGCAAGATAAGAAGAATAAAGAGGAGACGTGACGCATATTTAGTAATTTTTTTATACATGCACATTTTTGAAGTCCCACTGAATTTCCTACCATGAATGTTCCTAGTGCTTACCTATACCAACTCAAGCAAGCAAATAATGATTCTAGTAGAATATGTACATTGATGCTTCTTATAATTCTCGAAAAAATTCAAGTGATCAAACTTACATCCGGGCATTGGCAAAAAAAAAAACAACTTGAGTCAAATAGTTGGTTATTTATGACCCCATTAGACCACACCACCTCCTCATATGCCTTAAAATTCTGATTCACATTATAAAATCATACATAATCAACAACATATTCAGGTGCAATCCAGCATTAGCTACACCACTCCGATTGGTCCTTTTCAATCAAAACACCTCACCATCCTAGAACTACAACTACTTCAATAACAATCGACTTAAAATTAAATAATAGAACTACCGGTTCAAATTGAAAGGCTAATCACTATCAAAATGCTTAAAGCAAAGTCACCCATCTACTCATCATATATCTCCCTTATCCCGCACAACTTTTAATTTGGGACTAAATTGTCAAAAATCAATTTCAACTACAATTAACTATATTAAATCAAAGTTCAAAATAAAGTTCACTCCAACTGAACCTATCATCCTACTACATGGAAAAATTGGTAAAGAAGTTATTTATCCAATCATTACAACCAAAATCCAAAAAACATCAAAGTGAAATTGGTCATTGATTTGTCACCAAATAGCCCACATCACAATATCTATCAAAAATGTCAAAAATTTTCAAGAAAATTGGAGAGAAGTATTCACCTTGATGTCAAATTACAAGAAAATTCACGATAGAATTTTGAAGCGCGTTCAATTGTTTTTGAAGTGTAAACTCCTTTGACACCTAAAAATGATAGAAATAAGTTTTGCATTAAAGATATATGTAAAAACTACTAGAAGAATCACTTTCAAACTAGCAACATCATACAAAATTTTATATGCCACGGTTTTATTTAAACATTTAATAATTACCAAAGCACATGGTTTGAAATCTTGTGTCAAGCCGAATGGCATGAAAGGCACTATTCTAATAAATTAAATAGTCAACGCGAGATATGCACTCTAGTGCAAACTATGTTACTCATACAAATTATTATTATAGATTTACTTAGTGAATTAATTAGTGTCAATTAAAATCAATTGGAATCAATCTAGTTGATCATATAAGATTTTAATTGATTAGCAGGCCATTTTAGTTTTGTATATTTGGTAGGATAATATTTTTGTATCTATAAAAGTGTATTTTACTCATTATTGAAAGATAATTATTTGTCTCCACCTTTTTACATGGTAACAGAACGAAGTTGATTTCTCTAATTTCTTCTGTCAGCTTCATCTTCCTTAACGTGTAGGTCATTTCATTGAAGCCCAACAAAAGACGCGTTAATATGTCGAAGGATTCAAACACACTGTCAAGCTCATCCAACGACACAATGATAGAAAAATCATTTGCACCTGTCACTTCTCTCTCAGGTTGTAGTGTCTAAAACCCAATTCACATAAATTTGATTAAATCACATTTTTATGTTATTTAATTTATTTGAATGTATCATAAATATATTTATACCCGGTCTGAGTAATCAATATGCTAAGTAATAAATTAACGGACTCGACCCAATTTGTTACCAAACTCATCATCCCTACCCTTTTAAATATATTTCTTTAAGAGAGAATTTTAGGTTTCCCTCATATTGGTACCCCCCCCCCCCAACACACACACGCTTCGCAACCCTTAAGAAGTACGTTGTCGGTTCGCTTTACGTCGTTTCCCTATGTCTCGCTAGGTATTTTTTCACACGCAAAACACCAAGGCATGATTTTTAACCTTTATTCCTGCACTATATGGGTCATAATATGGATGTTTTAATGTTTGATGCATGATTTATTATTAACGAGCACGTTTTTCAATCGTTGCAATGTTTCGGTGAAGTTCTACGACCTTTTTTTTCTTGAAAATTTTGATGCTAGAATTTTTGAGAGTTTGTTGCTGCCTTAGGGTCGTTGGAATGATGATTTGACGAAGTTTTGGCGATTTTTTATTGAAAATCTGATGCTAGAAGGAATCAAGAGTTTGCAACTGCCTTAGGGTCGTTGGAGTGATGATTTGACGAAGTTTTGTCGATTTTGTATTGAAAATTTGATGATGCAAATATTCGGGAGTTGTTGCTACCTTAAGGACGTTGGAGGGGTGTTTGAGGGGTTGAGGAAGTGTGATTGTGGCAAGGTAAAAGGACTGGAGTCGAGGAGGAGAAAGGTTGCATTGGATGCAGGGCTAGGCGAGACGAGGGGGTTGTTGTTGGAGTTGTGCGGGTGT
>JBBPFQ010954824.1:0-11195 GCA_037974815.1 Kaempferia elegans
GTCGTTAGAATGCAAGGCTGTCATGTCAACTTAGTCTAGCTCCACTCTTGGATCAGATGAACTTCTCAAGTTGTCTACGAAATGATAATAGAATTGAAATTAAAAATAAAAGAAGAATGCTATGGAGACAAGTATGAGAGATGTAATGAGAAAGAGGAAATGAGGTGCTACATTTATCAGCTAACTTTCTTTGGAAATAGGAAGGTCATGGTTTGAGGAAGAATCTAGGACCATGAAAGATTTTGGAAGAGAAATTGAGCCTTGAGGATTTGTCTCAACACTTGCTAAGTCAACCAACCACTCAACAACCACATGGTTTTTCAGATAGATTACTTCTAAAATTCTTTATTATATGAAACAATAACAAAAATATCAACTTACTAACTACCAAATGAAAGTTGTTATACTGCTAGTGATAAGTAAATGTAACACAAACAATAAAATATATACAGGTAACGAGAAATAAATGATACTGAAAAAAATGATTGAAATCCTCAAAAAAAGATTGTGAAATATCCTCAAAGCTTCCACATGGATGTGGTTAGATCTTTCATACCTGAACCTAAGTTAGTTTCTGCTTGTGACTGTAGAGTAGCAAGGAAAAAACAGTCAGTAGAGAAAATTGAGCAGGTCAAGCATCATGATGGATGACAGACAATAATGTAAACAACAAAATGAATATCGTGCAATGAACTGCAAATTAAATAACTACTTAATGCAGAAAAGAAAATACACCAGTACACCACTACAATCTGCAAATTACACAAAAAATGCAAGCTACAAAGTACCAATCGATGTGTGCATTAGCCCATCAAATTGGTGTGAACCCTTGCATTTTCTTTCTGTGATAATGAGTGGTGCCTCCAACACATACATTACTACCGAATTAGCCCTGAGCATGCTGCATCTGACATCATTCTTGCCAGCAAGCCAAGCACAGTTGAGGTGGAAAGAAGCCAGTACACACTGCTAATGTTTCACCATCATCTTAGTGGGACAAAGGGTCCATCTACATATAATTCAGCAGCCACTAAAACAATTTGCATTTGCAAGAAAGTTGTCCAATTGTAATTTTATGCCTTTGGTTTACCATGTTCTAACCTAAAGTGCATCAATTAACAGAAAAAAAAAGCATGCATTATACTTCGAAGATACAACAGTAAATAACAATCACAACGTGTTGCATATAAATAATCAACATTGATAAGAAGTTATGAATTTGTCTAACATGATGCTTATGTTCAACAACAGTAAACTGAATTCAACAAGAATTATACAAGCGATTCATGCAGCCAAATAATAAAGTAACATCGGGACTTCCTATGTGGATAGATATATAGTATTACACCACTCTTTTATGAGTCCTCTTGATTTGATGAATGAGGAAAAAAGGAATCTATCACACCTTGATTTACATAGTATGACACCACTCTTTTATGAGTCCTCTTGATTCGACGAATGAGGCAAAAAGGAATCTATCTTTAATACACCTTGATTTACCATAGATAACTAGAAGTAAGTTACTATGGTCGGATGAGTGCACTCTCCTGTTGTTGTGATCAACACTCAATAAATTGAGGGTTCTAGATGAAAAATAACAAATAATAAAACTTCCAACCATTATAATGCGTACAGACCCAAAATCATATCAAAGGCTAGTTTATGTTGCTCTCTCAAGGAAAAGGAAAAGGAAAAGGAAAAGGGATGAAGAGGCCACTACTTTGAGGAGAGGAGGGTCTATCGACATCTGCTAAAAGGCCAGCCAGCTAGAGGCCAAGTGGTGGCACATGGTGGAGCAACAAATACACAAACAATGGGTGACTACCAACCAACTACAAGCGACGACAACATCGACAAGGTTGACCAAACAAGACCAGACAAAGGGAGAGGGAGAGTTTGAAGGTGCTATTGATGGTTGGTGGGGTATGCTGTATGAATGACGACAGACACGATACAATGGGTAAACAATAATGGTCGGAACATTGTCAGTGACTGTGTGGTGGTGTGCAGTGATGACAACAAGCAGGCGCTTTGGGGTCTTGTACTAAGCAAGAGAAGAGGAACTTGCAATAAGTTTAGCAGGAGAGGAAGAAGGGGTGGTTTTGTTCGCCAGCTTAACCATTCTTTGAGTAGGAGGGGGGATCGCGTGGCATCAAATAGGGGAAGAGGGAGGAGTTACGTGCAACTTATGGATAAGGGAGAGTGGATGGCTTTTAAATAACACAGGACCCTAATTCAAAAGCTCAATTAGTAGAACCTATTAAATTTGGTTCACCACGGGCTCAACCATAAATTTTTTATTTGAAATCCATTTGAGCCCGAGTTCAAACTGAGATTAAGTTAATTCTCAAACTGATATAACATCCAATCCCTAAAACTAAAATAACACCAACAAAACAACTCTTAGAATGTTTGGTTCAGCAGGAAAATTCTTATTTAATCTGAATAAAAAAATCTGATACTCCCCAATTAATCAATTATATTTATTTAAATATTATTTAATGTTCTAGAATATAAGTAAGACTCTCACTCTAGGCTCTGAAGGCTAGAAAAACTATAGATCATCTTTTGTATATTTTGTAGGCTAACCTAAGCAATTGTAAATCAGGAGTGAAGAATCTACTAGTAGAGAAACTAATTGTATTGCCATGCTAATTGATATAATCCGTAAGACATATGCTGTACTGATTACGTTTTTAGTTCTCAAATCTCGGATAAATAGAGTCAATAGTAAAAGTATGTTCACAAATGATAAATTCAGAGAAAAGTTTGGCATATATATATACTACAAAAGAAAGTGATAAATATGTAGTAGGGGACCTGATTAATAGCCCTCTGTAAGTGATCCATCTACTAGAGTAAAATATTAGTTGAATGACGAATTAAGTGAATTGTAGAAATATCTCCCATGCTGATTGAAATCAACAAGGTAACAAGTGATACCAACCTTATCTCATTTAGTATGAACTAAACAAAGAGGAGAGCACCAAAGAGGAAGATATTTATACTTTGGCAAGCAACTAAGAGGAACAACAAGAAGTTGAGGATATGAAGGAGGTGACACCGGTAGGTAGTCCTTTTATTTTTCCCAACCACATGGGATTGGTAGTTGTGACTTTTCCAGAGTTGTGAGAGGACAAGGGATCATGTATAACATGGATGGCACAATGAAGGGGAGCTGTGTATGGTAGGGTTGGTCTAGGTTATGTTTGTAACTTATTATCAATATTAGTAAGTTAATGTTAGCTTATCTTATACCATTATGACTTGTAATATAGATTTTAGGTAATAAGTTTGATTAATTAACACTAACTTATTAAGTAAAATTAATATTAGAAACTTCTTTACCTGTCCGACTTCTGTTGAATCTAGATACTGTAAACATATCTATAAGTATTAGCAAGTTATATTGTTGCAGTTTATAAATTTATATCAATTAAATGGATTAAATATTTATAATATTATAAATTTTATATCAATTAGATGGATTAGTATTAATAATAAACTATATATTGAAATAACAAATGAAGTATCACGTGTTATAGTTAGTTCTGGATATGGAGATTGTTTGACAATATGTTAGAATTAAATATTTGGTTATAATGACATGTTGCTACAAATGGTATATAAATATAACACAAATTCTTGATTGGCAATTTGCAAGATGATCGAGACTATCTTAGTGCTAGGATCATATTTTTGAAGGAAACTAATAGGAAGGGGATAAAGGAGCAAAGTCATTATAATTCATCTCGGATGTTTTGATGAAATCACATCATTTTGTCTAGTAAATCAAATTCCAGAGTACTCTCACCCTGGACAAAGGCAAGGAAGGAGCCATAGCTGCCGTCCATCATTGGGAAGTCAAAGATAGAAGCTGTCAAAGTAACAGGGCTCGTAATCATTTTTGACTTGGCAATTGACAACTTGACATGGATAACTTAGATGACTTTCCATAATGACATGGCATAGTTAACAGTTGATGAATGAAAAATTAATAGATGATGGACTTCTTATTATATGATAGTTTTGATAAAATTAAAATTACATGATAAATTTGTTAAAATGTGAATAACATGTGATATATTTAGTAATTAGCCTTATTTTTAGTATGAAGTAGGTAAAAGGTAAGATGAAATGATGAATGTAGTTCCTATCCAATGTGAAAGTTACATAAGTTCTGGTCCGACACTCCCACTAACAAATTATTATGATAATTCTTCAGATTATCAATGCTATCTATTTTCAAATAATTTCTAAACAAATAAGATTACTGAGTATTTCAAGAATCAGTCAAGATAGGGATATCGCAAGTTGCACTCCACGTTGTTAATTTTTTAGTATGTAGGTAAAAGTTAAGATAAAATGATGAATACGGCTCCTATCAGATGTGAAAATTACATAATTTCTGGTCCCACTAACAAATTATTATGATAATCCATCAGATTATCAATGCTATTTATTGCAAATAATTTCTAAACAAATTGGATTACAAAGTATTGCAATAATCAGGTGAATATACTGTCATAGCTAATCACACTCCACATTGTTTATACATGTTAAATAAACCACCCTTTGCACTTATAAGCTTTTATATCATTATATAATAGTATGAACGAATACCTAATGTGCTTATGTGTTACCTGTGTCACATGGTCTTCTTTTATATGTTTCTCTTTCTCGATGTTAATGTGAATCTGGATAACATTTTTCTTCTCAGTTTTTCTTCTTTGATAATTGATACCACACTAGAGATACACTTGTCATCATCCATTCATTAGTACTTCCCATTCATTGACATTTTGCTATAAGCAGGTATCTAGTTACCGGGGATCGATAAGTAGCTTCAGGGAGCAAGCAAGTCATCAAGAAGAGGTTCCTTCAATTAAGGCACAATATAGACTTTGTCATTCATTTAATCTAGGATTTGTTCCTAGTATGCCTATAGAGGTCAGCTCTTGACTTAAATCACTTGCAAATCATGCATTTTTCTTTCTTTCTTTTTTTTTCTTAGTATTTTAACTTCCTCCATTGAATACTGGTTTGGTGAATATAGTGTATGACTACTAGTTGTCTTTTGTTATCTTGTATTTTTAATTTTTTTTACACTATAATTTGTTTGTTAATGGTATGTATTGTGTACTTTAATTGTAGTTTTACATTAGAAAATTTTGTTGATAAAGAAATTTTAAGCACCTTCACGTTTTATTTTCTTTTAATGACATCAGGCTTTCTTCTAATATCCTTTTATCAGATCATTTGATATAGAATAGTCTAGCATAATGATGAAACTTTTATTTGTTGTCTTCATGATAAGATCCTCTTGTATACTTCTGATCAGTAAACTTTGACATGGTAAGATTGCTCCTCTTGATGATTACTAACATCACGTTAATCATTTGAGCACGAGTATATACTTATCAATTCTTGACTGCAGACTTGAGTACTAATTGGGATTTTTTATATAATTTTTTAATAACCATAAGCACTTTTAGGTGGTTGAACCAAAAATTCTACTGTAGTATGTCTGTTCTACTTATGAACCAGCTTGAATTAGTTGGATGAAACGTATACAGGTGTTATTGGTCAACTCACTGCATAGCACATATGCAGTGTGAGAGGGCATATGTGGGACTATATATAATCAGAATTTAAATATTATATTTATATTAATATGTGATCAACCCAGTGCAGAACACATGCAGTGTGAGAGCATATGCTGGGCTTTATGATTGTCAGAATTAAAATATTATTTCTCACTTGTAAGACAAGTGTACAACTTAACACTAGCAAGTTTCAACAATAACAATAACAATCGAGGTTTATCCCACTAGGTGGGATTAATGATATGGATCCTCGTAAGTCATTACGCTCCTACTATATTATCATCATCTATATTTAAATAACTTTTATCCTGTATTATGGTTACTAACCAAGTCTTCTTTGGTCTTCCTCGTCTTCGTTTAATGTGCATATTTGTTATAATTTTACATCGCCTAATTACAATATTATTGGTTATCTAAGTACATATTTATATCATCTTAAACGCGTCTATCAAAGTTTTCCCTCAATAGGTGCAATCCGACTCTCTCTAATGTTTTCATTTTTTGTTTTGTTCTTCGAATGTTTGCACATTCACCTTAACATCCTCATCTCTCCAACTCTCATCTTCTATTCGTGTTCTTGAGTCGTAACCCAATATTCAACTCCATATAACATAGTAGACTATTTTGTAAAACTTCCCTTTAAGCTTAAAGGTACTTAATGATCATAAAGAACATCTGCCGCTTTCCTCCACAACCATCCATTCTATATAAAACATCTTTCAACCCCTCTTTCCTTTTGCAAACAAACCTAAATACTTAAAGCTCTCTCTGGCAGGGGTGGAACCAGCAAATTTTTTTTGGGAGGGCTGAATTACACTGCGGCAGCGGTGACCACTGTTGCTTGCTGGTTGCTGTCGCCTGCCTGGCGTCTGTGCCATGGGAGGCGGCGAGGCGCCCAAGTTGGGGGAGGCTGAAGCCTCCTCAGCCTCCTCGGTTTCGCCTGCGTCCGCGACGAAACTTTGGTTACGTCCGTGAGTGGCAGCAAGGTTAGGGGAGGTTGAAGCCTCCCTCAGCCTCCCCAGTGGGTCCGCCACTGCTCTCTGGTACAGATGACTCGCTATCTCCTATGTTAATAACTATCTTACTATGTCTAATATTGTCAAACTTAAATTCTGTATGTTGTCATTACTTTACTAAGTCTTCTTTCACTTTCAGTGTTTCCTACCAAGATTTGAGCTTGACATTTACTCCTCCACGTATCTCATCTATCAAACAATATGATCCACAAACAATATGCATAGTAACGAGTCTTGAATGTGTCCACTGTATTCATTCATGATTAATATAAAAAGATAGGATTTAGAGTTGATCTGCATGTAACTCTATCTTTATAGGAAATATTTTAATTAATCTACCTAGAGTCTTCACTCTTGTCATTACATTCTCATACATATCCTTAATTATTTTAATATACGCTACATTAACACTTTTCCATATAATTCTTCGTATAATTGTCCTCGGGACTATCATAAGTTTTTTCTAGGTAAACAAATATCACATATAAGTCTTGCTTCTGTTCCCAATACTTTTCAATTAGTTGCTTGAGAAGATGCATAACTTCTATTGTCCACCTTTTAGGCATGAATCCAAATTGATTTTGGGTCACCGTGGTCTCTTTCCCCGTCTTTTTTTCTATTATTCTTTTTCAAAAGTTTCATACTATGACTTACTAGCTTAATACTCTTATAATTCACATAATTTTATACATCTTCTTTGTTTATATATAAGGGGATCATACATTTTTTCTGTTTCAATATCAGGTTGAATAACATTGTAAGTCATTCAATACCTTACTTCCTTCTTTAGGTACTTCCATACCTCTATCGGAGTACTATCTAAGCTAACTACCTTTTCATTTTGCATCGCATTTAAAGTTTATTCTACTTCTGAAGTTTAAATTCTGCGAAAGTCTGTTCTACTTTTGAAGTTTGAATTCTGCGATAATTAAATTTTTATACTCCTCTAACCTACTTAAATTACCTAAGTTAAGTTGGTTATCTAAACCTTCATTAAAATATTGATGAAAATACCACTTTCGTTGCTCTTTTATTTCCTTATCATTCAGTGGTACCCTATTACATTCATCGTTAATATATTTTATTTGAATAAGGTCTCTTGTCTTACTCTCTCGTTTCTATTGATATCCCTTTTCCCTTCTTTTGTATCCAATTGTCGATATAACACTACTAACCGTTCCCTTCTAATCGTTTACGAGTTGTTTTTACACATAAAATATAATTATAAATGTAATTATTAAAATTGCATATTTGTTTAATCAATAAGTGGGCATTATAATAAGTAAATAAAATACTGATTAAAAAATGCATTTGTGTGTTTTGATTCACAAAAAAAAAAATTGCAAAGACAATAAATATTTGAAATTCATTCAACAAATTTCTATTCATGTTCTTTAATCTTTGAAGTGATGTATTGGCCAATAGGTTCTTTGTTGGAAGAGTAGATAGGAATATATGAGTTAACAATGGAAATGACTGTCGGTAATATGTTGTGAAATTTAGAGAAGAAAGATTAATATATATCAGAGGAATTTTGTTTTTACCTTCTGATTGTCAATGACATCAGAAATAAAATTATCTATAATTCTATCATTTCTCACCTAATGCACCTGTTTGTTCTCCATAACAACTCTTGCAACCAGTTGTGTACTCTTTGGAAGGTAGTTGTTTTGAAGTATGAACTATCTAATTTAGGTGTATTCATACAAAATTTTGTTATCAATATGTACATTTTTACTGCAGGCATTTTTTTCGATTTAAGTTATATGACTCCTGTTGGTTTATTAATTTCCTTATTTTAATATATAAATTTCAAATGTTTGTCTTGACAGGTGAGGTATCATTGTCCAGAGGAGGAGATTGCTTTAGGTCCTAGTTGCTGGTTATGGGATTACTTACGAAGAAGTGGAGCATCTGGTTTCTTACTTCCTCTTTCTGGTGGAGCAGATAGCTCCAGTGTTGCTGCCATTGTTGGTTGTATGTCCCAGCTGGTAATAAAAGGTGTGCTCTATGTTCATGTTGATGCTATTTCAAGATTTTTCATCTCGGTGTTTTTATTGGAAGATGCTGTTTATGAAAACAATTGCAATTTACTACATATTTGAATTGCCCGCTTGATAGGGGTGCAGTTTGACCTGTGAGTTCAATCAGCTTGGTCAGCCTCTCGTTCAAGTACTGACCAAATGTTTGCCTAAACATCATTCAGTTGGTCTAGTCGATATTGCATTCTGCTAGAGGCAAAGCCCCCTTTTTCACCTCTCATTCTTTGAAACTCATGAGAGCTCCCATCCCTTGCTCAAATGCCAATATACTTGTATGCTCAAATTGGCCATGATGCAACTTTGTTGCTCATGATGATATTGATATTCTTGCCTCCATTTCCTCACTCCACAAGTGGGGTATTGCCATTTTGTAAGATTCTTACAACCTCGCCACCCTCAAGAGGGAAGATGCCCTCAAGGACATGACCACCTCTAGGAACAAGTTTGTGCTCCATCCATTGAGCATCTCATAGAACTGCCAGTTTGATATGTTTTTCAATATCTCCCTTGAAGGAAACTGATCCACCTGGCCATCAATGAGCATCACTGTCACTACCAAACATATAATTTCACTTAGTAATTTCCCATCCATCAATCTGTCTACAATTTACCAAAGAGTTGGTCTGAAGCATCTTATTAGGAGCTGATTAACAGTTTCTTTAAATGTTGAAATTTACTGAACTTTTAGTCAAACTCATTAGCAACGTATAACAACACCTTTGCTAGATCATGATTTTACATTTTCTCAGGTTGTTTGAATTATATTGTTCTTATAGTATTTGAAAGGGAGTCTTGTCTCAACGGTAAAGTTGTTGCCTTGTGATCTAGAGGTCACGGGTTCGAATCCTTGAAACAACCTCTTGAAAAAAGTAGGGCAAAGCTACGTACAATGAATCCTTCCCTGGGACCCCGCATGACGGGAGCTTCGCACACCGGCCTTTTTTTTTAATAGTGTGTTAATAGCCTTTAGTATGACAATAGGACAAGCAGGTTGTTGACACAGCTGTTAGCTTTGGAGTGTTTCAACATGTATAGCATGTTTACACTATAGGGAAAATGGAAATATGGAAACTAGTTAAGTTTTTTTCTTCTGTTCAATTGGAAGTGTGAGGGAAATTATAGCGAAGGGATATATGGTGTCTTCTTTTCCTCCAAACTACTTAAAAATGGAGAGAAACTAAGAGAAAAAATATTATCGAACTCTATGTAGTAAACAATAGGGGAAAAACAAATTTAAGTACTTCATCTTTATGAGTATATGATGTGAATTATTTAGTGATCTTTGGGCCTTGTCAAAAGCTTTTTTTCCCCTCTCTTGCCCATCCTTTCAAATGAAAAGAACCATTGAAGCTTAGTGTTCTAGATATTACTGACGCCATTCATGCCAACCAATATTAGAATATGACTTATTCCAGCATGTTGAGCTTTGTCAAAGATTGGATTGGCTTGCTCTGGGGAGTATCAGATAGGGAAAGTAAGATTGGCAAAACTCTGGGGTTTAAAGTGTCATTTCTTGAATTGGTATTGCTTGTGGCTTCTAGGTTGCATCAAACAATCAGGAGATACTGAGATTTCTATCCACCTTCTGTTTCATGAGCAAGACAATGTTGAATTGTTGTTGTAGCTTCTCTCCCAAACATGTGTTTTCTCAAAATATCTAATTTCCTGGCATGCAAGCAAATTACCAAGCTTGAGAAGCTTACCTGCAACCTTGATCAATACTATTCACAATTTTGGTTACTGGATAACCCAAATTTTGCAGATATTCAAGAGGATGGAGATGAACAGGTAAAAGCTGATGCATTAAGGATTGGCCTTTATAAGAACGGTGAGATTCCAACGGACAGCAAAGAGTTTGCAAAGAGGATATTTTACACTGTTTATATGGGATCTGAAAACAGGTACTCTTACAAAAATCACAAACCTTCTTATTTAGTGCAAAGAATTCTGAATTCTTTGTTGATACATAATTGTACTATTAGTTCTTAGTCTTCTTAGTCTTGCCTTTAATTTCTCAAATTGGATAACTGGCAACATGAATTTCGACTTTCAGTTTTGATTTTCTGAGGATGAGTTTACTTTTTGATTTTGTGACTTATTGTAGCTGCTGGAATTTTGTTTTGAACTACTTTGCAGTTCTGAAGTAACCAGGTCTCGTGCTAAGATGCTGGCAGATGAGATTGGCTCTTGGCATCTAAATGTAGATATCGATGGTGTTATTTCTGCATTACTCTCTTTGTTCAAAACTCTGACAGGGAAGTGTCTGCGTTACAAGGTAATTGTTATCAAGTTAGTTCTCCAATCATTCACTTATTTACATTATCATTTTGTTTACCATTGTCAAATTGGAGTATCTGCAAGTGGCTGACTCTTATGATGTACTGTTTACTTCAGAGAAATTGGAATTCTCAATGACTACAAACTTTATACATTTTTGGTGTGTAGGTTGATGGAGGAACTAATACAGAGAACCTAGCGCTGCAAAATATTCAAGCTCGAGTTAGAATGGTGCTTGCATTTATGCTAGCTTC
>JBBPFQ010955148.1:0-11190 GCA_037974815.1 Kaempferia elegans
GTGTGGATCCTTGGATTAGTCACCTCCTTGGAGGTGGATACCAAGTAAATCAGGTTTGTTAGCATTGGTTCTTGTTTACTTTGTATTTCCGCTGCTCTAACCTTGTAGGAACAAGAAATCCGGCATCTCCCGATCCCAACAACTATGACTCATTTGGACTTCTCCACTATTATATATCTAATCAATTTTGGCCTATTTAATTTCTCACTCTCATATTAAATATATTGATGAAATATTCAAATCCAACTCGATTCAATTCGACGTTATCAACCTTTGACCAAAGGTCAATTCCTCCAATCCTTTTTTGGATGCAACTGTAGTCAAAATGTCTAACAATAACATTAATATTGAGATATATAAATTTAGTATTTAGTTGCTCAAGCCCAGATATTTTACTATGGATAAATCATTAATGTGATCTCATGCTTGTAAACAACATTAAGACAACTTTATGAAGGTCCGGTTGGGGAAGATATGTTCCATTGGCAAGCTACTATCATGGGTCCTTCCGATAGCCCATATTCTGGAGGCATTTTCATAGTGAATATTCAATTTCCTCCGGATTACGTACCCTTTCAAACCACCAAAGATAATAAATACTCTTTTTAATGTGTGCCTGAAATTTTCTACAATTATACACATAGAATTGGTTATATTTCTCTCTGGCATGGTTTAGAATTATTTGTAATCTCTGAAGGACGGCTGTTATTTTTCCCGATGAATGGCTAATGTTTCTCAAAAAAAAAAAAAGTTTTAGTCTCTTTTATTCTCATCGGATCCTTTAAGTTATATCCGATGGCCGCAACAGTCATCTATCTCGTCTCTGATGGCCACTGCAATATCAGGCCCCCAGGTGAAGGAATTGCAAACTTGGCATCAGTGACAAACTAGAGGATGTAGCAGGGGGTGCTACAGGTGAGTGGCGGCAAGCACACCTGAATGACAGCAACGTAACTAACAAGAGATTATTTGCAAGCAACTAATCATAAAATTGGTCTCCCAAGATTCTCGAGCAATACAATGCTTCTTGTAAGCATCTAGATTACAAGGAAATGACATCACAAGTTAACGCTGGTTGCGACTTGAAGATTGGATCATCACATGGTAGCTTTCTGAGGAAAACTCACAATTACTGGCAACTTAATTTTTAGTTATTTGATTGTGCACGAAATGTTATAGAAATTGACGCACACAAGATGAGTGCGCCATATAAATAGTTAATTAGTGGCCGAAAAAGAAAAGGTCGAGGTGGTTCTTCACGACTTATCTATTTTCCTGATGAAGTTGCAGGTGGAGTATATGGAAGCTGCAGCCGCCCACACCGCATACTTGAGCTCCAAAGCCTCAGGCGTATTAAATTTACTGTGAAGCACAACATCATATCCAAGAATAAATAAATTAGACAAATGATTCAGATTCTGAACGTATGAATAGAGCTAAAAGACAAGATTACAAATTTTCACATCAAACAAATGAAGGAAAAAAAACCCCCCGACTTAACCTTTGAATGCATCTTCCAACTAATGTTTCTAAGCATAGGAAGGCGATGTCATGGAAGTTGAAGGTTATATGAGAGCACTTATATTTATAAAAATACACAACAGGACATGATTACTTGTATTTTCATTGACAATATTTTATAACAAAGTAATCATCAAAACAATCCATTTCAAAGAGAAAAGTTTGGATCTACCATTCAGTATTTTAAATATTTTGATATAAACAATCTCTATAAAAAGAAAACTTTATGATTATCTTATCTTCGATAAAGAATTACAGCATGCAACCGAGACCATATAGATTATCTTATCTCCGATGAAGAATGCTACCAATAAGATGAATGTGGTCCTGGACAGGCAGAATAATAAAGATATAAACAAAAATCAGTATCAATATACTACCGTCTTTTTAATTAGTATGAAAAATTTGTAAGTTCTGCATAGGAAAATTCATTTTTTTACTTGGTTGGCAAGTACATATAGGAGATTTGATGAGTGCATTAGTAATTCACGTTTTGGTGCTAAATATTTTTAAAAAGCAAACCTTGGATTGTCCGTTGAAGTTAAATGTGAAGAACTAGATGAGCCGACAAACTTAAGGCCATTCTCACAGTGTAGTTGCGTTTCTTGAACTTGTTTTAACCAATTCTCCTGGATGACAAGACAAATAATATCGACACCCATGAGAGTGAAGAATAATTTTTTGAAATCAAATGTTCAAATCAAAAAAGTTTAAGAACAAATAGGAATGAATTCTACATTGGTTTAAACTGAAATCTAACTCTCCATTTAAGTTGAACTGAGATTTTGGCCTACAAACTGTTAGAGGAAACAACTACTATGACCTTTCCTCCATGATCAATCATGGAAAGGCTTGATAATGACCTATCTATAGTTGAGATGGAAAATCACAATCTGAGTTAAAATAATTAAATGAAAGATAATCTCTTTTAATTTATAAGTTGTTTTTATCTCAACTATAAAAACTGTTGCATTGTACTCAATTTATTTAAAGACTTGCCACACTAAGGCTGTGTAATTTGGTAGCTCAGTTAACCCTAACCTTTACATGATTAAAATCATTGATTGGTATTAAAACTGCAAAAGGAGTGACAAATACGTAACTTTTGATATATATATTCTTATTTTCTAAATTGAGTTCCGATTTTAAAAAAGGTGGAAAAGTTATCTAGTAATGGATAAATATCAAGACGAAAAGTTTATTTTTCTAGGTCAATATGTATATATATTGAAAACCACTTATCAAAATCTAGGGTATCAAATGAAAGAACTCTTAACATCTTAAACATAAAAGGGAAATAGATACGATAACCTTAGATGGGAATATCAAACTAAAGCAATTGGCCAGTTCACATGCTACACTTAACACTTCACATCTCACAAAAAGAAATTGCATAATTGAGAGAGAAGGCGACACTCACAAGTTGTTTTCCCTCTTCAGACAGTGTTCTATCCATCTGACTGAAAAGTGACTTCCAACGTGACACATGCATTTCTTTGGTTGAACAAGTAAGCTCAGATGATTGTGAAAAATGAGGTTCATTTTCTTGATTGGATGCAAATTCTTTGGAAATCAAGTATGGTAGTTCAGTCAGTATGACATTCTTTACCCTCTTCTTGCTACGCCTTAGCGCTTCATACAAAATCAAAACATGATATATAACTAACCGATAGTAATCAACAAATGATAATACTTTAAATTAAAGAGAGTATATTACCAGCAAGGCGCCCTTTGATATCCTGTTGAAGAAGGTCTAACCACTGAGATGCAATTTTAGCAGCTGCAATCATTGTCAAGTTAGTTTTGGTGGTATCAAATTAAACCAAATGCTCTAGGGCATAATTTTAAGTATCATTCATGCTTAGTGCTGTGAAGCACAAACCCGAGAAAAAAACTTATTGATCAATAAAAATTCACCAAATACAGGATATAAAGAGCTCAGTATTTTAATTGTTAGAGAACTTTGAAATAAATGAACAATAAATCATTTCTTATTAATTACTAGTAATGATACTACTATAACTGTTCCACAATTGACACTGTTATTTCTTTTTTGCATTGATCAGCAATAGTTGGAAAAAAAAAACACTTATTTTTCATTGCAGTCAATGCAGTAAACGTTATTCCATTTTAATGGTAATCCTATATAGATGAGCTTCACCGGCAGAAATGGTGATCAAAACAACCACCTCAGCTTTGGGACAATGGTCCTGATAATGGTGGTGCAGGGCCAGATTTTTCATATCAGTGAATGGGCTTTTGTTGAAAAAAATCCAAAGAACCAATCAGATATTTCATGTTCTGCATTTGTTCAAACCAAGCAAAATAACAAGAAGTGTTTCCAGTAAACTGAAAAAGTGGTAAATTATATAGTAATTATTGTAAGTCGATAAACCCAACTAAAAACTGACTATTACTTGTCCACATATGGAGGAATTCTCCTAGCGCAACTGAACAAGGTGACTGGTTCCTTAGGTGAGATTCTGATTTCTGATCTCATTGGACATTGATGTGCAAGTGACCAGTAGTAATAGTAATTCTAGTGTTAAAATTATAAATAAAATGCTATGGCATTCAGAATGTAGACAATGATGGAGAAAATAGAAAAAAAAAATGCATTCTGACAAGACGAGCATACCAAACAGTTCAAAGCTGCATTGTTTGTTCAAATGTAGACAATTGGACAAAGTTTTCTTTTAATAGATTGACTGAATTAACCATTCAACTTTGCATGGCTTGCTAACTATGTGATGGAGCAATTCAGAGATAGCTCACTAAGTACAAGCTACCAATCCAAGTTTCATCTATTTGGTAACAATTAAATTTTTTATCACATATTTAAAACAATTTTGAGTTACTACTGAAATTCACCACAAAAATCAAACTGAAATAATAAAAAAATCTCTCTTTAGATTGTTGGTGCAATATTCAGTCATATCGCATCATTAAGATAAGCTTGACAAGGATTATAAACCAGTAATAATTTGTTAACAATACTCATTATAATAGTTCCAAATAAGAGAAGAGTGATATTATATGATTTAATCCATCACACTAAACCTGCAAAAACTATTCAGCAATATAACGAATATGAGGTCAAGCACCAATATTCAAATTACAACAATCACAGTAAAGACAACACAATAGAGATCACACAAACAATGGAGATATTCATTATAACTTTGTGACTCTCAACTTAATCTACACCAAGGTCATCGTCTTGAAGACACCAAGATGTCACAGCCCACCAATTTTCAAGCAAAAGAGAGATTCTTGATCTACTCTTTGACCCACACACTTGGCCTAAGAGAGATTGAGGCCCATGGTTTTTTTTTTTCTAACTTCTTCTTTAGGATTATTCTATCATTTCTCATCATGAAAACACCTAGATATTTTTTTAGGAACTTTTTAAACACATAATGTGCATTGTCAGATTAAATTGATGCTAACTATTTATTTGGGAGAAGGGCGTCTACAAATAACTCTTTTCTTCATTTGTAATAATCCTTAGAAATAAAAAGCTCTTTACTTACTAAAGTCTTAAAAACTCTCAATCTTCTGTACTTGTCTTGTTTGGGTTTTTAGCAAGTTAGGCTTACTTAACAACGTTGTAGGGCTAAATTGTCTAAATATTGCATGGGTGGATGGTGCTTAATACAAGCCCGTGACAATTAGTATGCCACCATCAAGCATCTAACCATGTTTCTAGGAGCAAATGCATCTGACATTGAGGCCTTGGGAATCAATTTCATGCACTAAAGGAGGAACACACACAAGGTAGGGGCAACGAGGCTAAGGTAGTGGAGGTGGATGCTACTGAAGCTCGGATTGCTAACTTGGAGCAAGCTATTTCTAAGGTGCAACCCACCATAGGAGAGATTAATATTTGATAGCTTGGAGGAAGATATTTCCTAAGTTTATTATTGGAGATCTCACTAAAATAGAGATGGAGGGTGGCGAGTAAGATGTTGTTGCCAAGAAGGTTATCGTCAATTGCAAAAATGCTTACCATGTATATCTAAAAGCTATCATACGGGAGCTCGTTGGACTTAGGATGTTAGTAGAGCAAGGGTTGCAAGACTTATGGGTAGAATTGGAAGCACGCACACATGAGAAAGGTCATAAGCACACGTGTGACTGTGTGAGGATAGCTCAAGGTATTCAAGTGTTAACAAAATCAACACTAATGTAATGACAGTAATAGTTGTCTACAAGAGTAATATTTAACACCCACGATGCCAAGGAGGTCGATACTTTCTTAAATAACCTTGAAAGATTTTTCAAATTCAAGGTGATGCTTCAAGGATCAACGACACATTCATTTACTTACAAGATAGTGTGCAACTATGGTGGTATCGAAAGTTGGCAATACAAGTAAAGGTCTCCACTCAATAGATACTTAAGAGAATTTCAATAAGGAACTCAAGGAGCAATTCAATTCAATTAACAGTGAAACACATGTCAATTACATATGCCGAACATAACACCCTTATTGTCATGATAAGCTGGTATGAAGAAGTCAACTCTAAGATGAAGGCTCATAAACCGACATGGAATCACTTCAAATAATTAGTGCTCTCAAGGATAAAGTTATGACTCATTCATTAACTAAGAAAGGCTTTATGTTCATATGTACAACCATTAATGACAAAGAAGTATGAGCCATGCCAAATACAAGAGCAATAGACAATTTTATTGTTGAAAGTTAGACCAAATGATTATACCTCAAGATTGCTAGAGCTGACAATGGAGTAGAAATCGAGACATTGTTCCCATGAATACATTTGTGAAAATAAGGCATGTGTGGTTTCGACAAAGTGTGCCTCTAAGGTAGAATTTAAGGTGCTATCAACTTCACAATTCGAGTGAGTGCTGAAGACAAATTCAAACTACCTTGCCACTATGTGAAAGTTGAATGATGAAACATCTTACCAACTCCATTTCATACAAGTAACCATCCAAGCTATGTTTAAAGCATATAAGGATGTAATGCCTCAAGAACTTCCAAATAAGCTTCCACTAAGGCATGAGGTAATTACCTGATCAACCTAGAGTTAGGTACTAATCCATCAGCTAGCACCTTATTGCATGCAACTCCTGAGTTAGCTGAGTTGTGGAAACAACTACAAAATTTGTTAGACTTATGCTACATTTTCATCCTTCCCTTTAACATGCCAATTCTGTTTCAAAAGAATAAGGGAAGGGTCTCTCCACGTAGGGATGACAATGGATTGGGTTTGGGTCGGATTCTATATCTTTCATCTCCATACCCATCAGGGATCGGATATTCATCCTTATACTTATACCCATTAAAGGATCGGATATTTTCTATGCTAATAATTTTTCTTCTTTCCATCCAACTATCATCATATTAAAAAAAGAAAATATAATTAAAAAAATAAATTAAACATCTATATAGTCTACTCCTAACATCAACAAAAATAATTAATGGATTTTGAAAAAGAAAAATTTTCTTTAATATATATATATCAGGTATTTGGGTCGAATATCAATAGTGCCACCATACCCTCTTCCATTCGAGTTGAATATCAAATCCTCCATCGAATTCGGGATGACAAGTCCACGTGTCTCGACTATTGAGCATTTAACAAGATTACTATATAAAAAAAAGTACCTTATCCTTTAATTGTTGAACTTCTTGATCAATCGGGGAAACATCAGTACTTCTTCATACTAGACTTGCAGTTAGGATAACATCCAATGCATATTGCGGTAAGGGTTGAGTGCAAGACAATATGTTAATAACAAACAACACGTTTGAATTATTAATTGTGCCCTTTGGTCTTACAAATGCATTGGTTACTTTTTACACCCTTATGAATAAACTCATTCGCCCCAATCTCAACCAATCTCAACCACTTTATGGTAATATGCTTGGATGGCAAACTATGTATTGTATAACACGACACTTAAGATCATGTGCAACATCTGAAGAAAATCTTCCGAGTGCTACAAGAGAATGAATTGTATGTCAAGTGCAAGAGAAATTCTTGATCTACTCTTTGGCCCACCCTCTTTACCCATAATCTTGGCCCATGGTCTTTCTTCTAGATCCTTTATTAGGATTACTTTAGGCATTTCTCTAGAATCATATTTAAATATTTTAAGGAACATTCTAGACATATAATAAACACCATTGGATCAAATATATCCTAACCGTTTATTTGAGAGGAGGATGCCTATAAACACCTTCCTTTCCTTCATTTGTAATAATCTTCAAAAATAAAAAACCCTCTTTACTTACTAAAGTTACAAGCTCTCTCAATCTCTCTTATCTTCTTTTATACAAATCTCTAGCAAGTTACACTTAGCAACTTTATGGGGACAAGTTGTCTAAGTGCTACGCAGGTAAGTAGTGCTAAAAATAAGCCGGTGACAAAGAGGTGTGGTAAGCTCAACACACTAAAAATTGACTCTATAGTCATGTTGCTCAAATATGTACTTGAAATACATGTCACTCTTCTCATGATTGCATCAATAGAAGCAGATCTCATTCATATCCTTATAGAATTGTGTTTTCATCAAACTTGCACATAAGGGGAAAAAATCACTCTTTAGGGTGCTATAGGATTATATAGATTTTAGTTACTAATTATTTGATATGCTGTGTATTGTTGAATAGTTTTTACTTGTTTGATACAATATATTAAATAGTGTTATACCATTCTATCTCATGTTGAGTTACTGTAATTTGTACCTTTTACAAATTGTTACTTGTTCATAATGTTTATATTCCTGTTGAAGGTTCAAGGTTCTTAAAACTACAATATTATCAAACATTACTCCAACACTCAAATGAAAATAAATGGTTACCTTCCATAGACAAAGAATCAAGATTTTGCTGATTTTTAGAAATATGATCAGGTGCTCCGCTGCTAGCAATTTCTGAAACCAAAGTAGCAGTTGATGAAAGTTTCAATGTCAGTGCATCATCCTCGCATCCAGAGGTCAGCTGTGAAGTTGCACATGCTCCTTGATAAAAATTGTGTTTAGCCATCTCTGTTTCATTCTCCTTACTTAGATACTCCATGCTTGGAGAAATACATGGATTATGTGTAGATGTTGAAACATTGTTGTGAATATGATCCTTCCTTCTGCCATTAATTTCTTTAGCCCCTCTACCTATTTGGTCACTAATTCTATTCCGAATTTGTTCATCATGTTTCTCTGATTGCACGACAGTTTTTTTTTTTTTTTAATGGAGTGAACTTGCTTTGGTATTTCTTACATGGTTGATTATTCCTGGATTTAAACCAGAAAGCACTCCACTTGGTGCAGCAAGATTTGCCAACCTACTAATCTGCTCTTTGGTGCAATCTTATCCAAAAATAATGAGGCAGCAGCTACCGAGATTTCAGAATTTCCTTCTTTTGGATGACATCCAAGTACCTTGGCTTCATTTATGGTTGACGAATTTGAAGGTTGGTTCCCAACTTCTGGAACAGAAAACAATAATCTTTAAAGATTTCAATCAGTAAATGTAAAAAACAGGATGATAAAGCACATCTTTCAAAAGATAAAAATAATGTCATTTTCAACCTGCATCTTTCTATGGGTTCATGACCATGATGCATCATTATATGGACTCGTAACCTTCACCTATGTCATCCTGAATCTTAAAACTTGGACAGAATGAAAAACAGATTTGCTTTGTGATTTTAGAGAATTTTAAACCAACCATCCATGATTGTATGAGCAAACAAACAAACAAAATTCAAATCATGAGTATCGCCATAATAATTAATAAATGAAACGGTAGTTCAATTGTACTAGTATATGTCTTGTCTAAAATAATACAACCATTGTTCATTGCAATAACGAATAAGCAAATATAAACCGTTTTTACAGTAATACTTGTTATAAAAAAACATTTGGACGTCTTGTAGATATAATACAGTCAGGTAAATAAACGATAAATCATCGTCACAAAATCGTTTGCAGACTGCAGGCTGCAACATAAATCAAGCATGCATTTTCTAATCGGATTCGAAACTTAACAGCAACTATTCATGTTTTCCCAGGTACTCTAATGAACACGTGTTGTACTTGAAAGTATCATGCGAATATGCCGATCTTTATTTCAGGGTTAGAATTTTTTAATTTTGCAAAGATCAGAGAACATGATACAAGAATAAATTAATTGTTACTAAACGAAAGAAGGGGGTAAAAAGTACTTGAGCAAAACAAGATCGACAGATCCGATCCAGAAACAAGGAAAGTAAAAAATAAAATTAAAATTAAAAAAAAACGAAACCTTGGACCTGAAGCACCGACTCCAGATCTCGCAGCTTGACTTCTTTCGGCCAAACCCGCTCATCGGAGCCGTCCTCCTTCAAACCGGTAAGCGCCGCAGAGGCAATATCAGAGTTGGAAAACCCCAAATTCAAATCTTGAACTAATCCAATTTCGTACCTTGAGCAGAGAGCTGGGAGTAGCGGCTGATGCATCCGAAACTATTCCTGAGCCAAGAATGACCATCGGAGAGAGGAGGCGGGAAAGAAGGAGAGATCGCTAGGGTTTCGGTGGGGAGGAAGAAAGAATTTGAAATGGAGGGAGCGGTTTTATTGACGTTCGAACGGAGGCGCTTATGGGGGCATGGATCTCGCCCGATTTGAATTTGGATTTAAGAAAATTTCATTCCCATCCCTTTTACTTTAGTTTATTTTTCAAAAATAAAACTCTTCAAAGTTTTAAAATACTTTGGTAATTTCAAATTCTTAGCGTACGCTCTCAATCGCCAACATCGTCTTAATATTTAATTGAACAATGGCATTAATTATATTAATAGTTGAGGACAATAAGGTTATTTTGATACATTTCAATCATGGAATGGTGTTTTAAAAATAAAGTAAGATGTGAGGTGTATACTGAGAGTTTCCATCATTTAACGTGGGGACTACTTTTTTTTTCCGGCTCAAATTCAAATGGAAACTGCATATTACTTTATGAGAAATGATACCTACAATGAAAGATGGGCACGAAACTCTCAGCGACACAGTCAGCAGATCCTACATGGAATAAAAAACAATTAAAAAAAGTTGCGTCATTCTCCCTCATTTCTTCCATGCCCTGACGCGATTCTTCCCTCTTCTCTGCCGATTCTTATTTCTTCCGTGCCCTAACGCTTCCCTCTTCTCTGCCCACGACCGCCGCCTCCCCACCGACGACAACGCCGCCTCCCCACCGACGACAACGCCGCCTCCGCCGGTTCCCCATCGAGGACACACGATTTACGCGCTTCCCTCTTCTCTGCGACAAGCTCCGTTTGCTGCCGCCCTTCGACTGCGCCGTCTGCCTCGCCGCGCTTCCCTCTTCTCTGCCCACGACCGCCGCCTCCCCACCGACGACAAGCTCCGCTTCTGGCACCTTCTACGCTGTGATCCGTGATCCTCGGCAACAAGCAGCCCTTTGACTACGCCGTCTACCTTCTCCCTTCCCTCGACAGTATCTCCTCTCCTTTCCTGCCTATGATAATTTTTCTTGCTTATTCTATGACTGATTTGGGATAGCCTTGGTTATCTGTATATTATGTTTTCATTGATCACTATGTTTTCTAGAAATGGAATGAAAAATCCTACTCGGTAATTTTTCTTTGTTGCTTAATTGTGAATTTGAGCTTAGTGTGGGGATCTGTTAGCAGAGTTACAT
>JBBPFQ010956004.1:0-11185 GCA_037974815.1 Kaempferia elegans
TATTTTTTATTGTTACAAATAAAAAATTATGAATCTATTTTTTATTTTAGTTCATAATGTTTGTGTTTTAATTCATTGTTTACAATATTTTTATGTTTGAATATTAGATTTGTTTATAAATTGAAAAAATATAAAAATAAGTTTCAAAATAAATTTTATTATTTATTATTTTTATATATTTAATATTTAATATTATTTATGACATAATTATTACGTCACCGGTTCAACCACGGTTGAACCACTAACCCTTAACCCAGTTGATTTTCCGGTTCGCTTACCGGTCCGATCCTGAAAACATTGAAAGTGACCACATTCCAATTAAATTTGGCATTCACATTTAGGGAGATGTGTCCAATGGTCTTGGACCCGTACCTGTTAGACTCGTGTGGACTAGATCATCGGGTCCTGAATAGGATCTACACCTAGAAAGTAGAGCCCGATTTATATTAAGATCCTTAACGGGTCCAATCCAAATCCACCCCAACATATTAAGAAAAAAGAGAGAACCCTCCAATTATGATTTTGATAATTAGGGGTCATTGTTAATGGTAAGAAATGTTTTGATGTTTAAATGCAACTAATATTGTAAATTAACCAAATCTTCATAAGCAAGGTTAATATTCGACTCAGTAAGAACGTTCAATACACAAAGTTAATTAAATAACTTGAACAACTCATTAAATTATGTGTTAATCGTGTTAATGTTTATGAATATGGATTATCATGTGGTCGATTTTCAATGTGTGCGAAATGAATTGCATATCACCTCACCCCGTGCAAAGAGCCACTATGTTGGGTGAAGCTCTCCACTATTTATCTTTCTTCTAGATTGCATAGAATAGTCCTAGAGGGCTTCGGGGGTTATCACCTTTGCTATAATGAACATGGATTATGAATTGATCATGAACAATATTCATAAATAATATTCACCAATAAAATTTGTGAATCATATTCATCAATACAACTTTCATCAACTTGCTAAATAAATAAAGATGAATAAATAAGTTTGTATTATCAAATTTAATAATTATTAAGAAAAACTTAAAATTAAAAAAATCAAATAATTAAACAAACTTAATTGAAAGCTTAATAACATCTTTGATTTATTTTAAACTCAACTCAGTGTAACTCGATAACTCAATTATCTTATCAAATAAATTTTAACACTATAAAATCACTCAGCTTGCCTCGTTTACAGCAACTTAAGTTTATAAGTTGATAACAGAAATGCGGAGGTAGTTTAGATGCTCTTTATCCTTTTTAAAAAAAAAAAGACTAGGCATCTCGAAAGTTAACACCTATCTTTTTCAAGTGCTTTATCTGTGCCCCCTCCTACTTGTGTCACAGCAACAATAATAATGCACACAACTCTTATTATATTGGGCATTTGCCTTTGCCTTTGCCTTTGCCATCACTTAAAAGTTTTAAGCAGCTTTGGCATGCCTCCACATTTAGTCGAGTGGCAAACAAAATGGTGATCATCAGAACAGTGGCAAACACAAAACAATGGCTTCCAGGGAGAAATATGCCATGAAAACCGGCATGGCAAGGGCTTGTAGACCCAGCCATAAACACTGAGTCTGCCCTTCTATGGGTTCAATGCTCAAGTGAAAAAACAAATAAACAAACAAAGGTTCAAACCTAAATATAGTTTGGTGCACAAAGACTACGATGAACAAACCGTGTTAAAATTTTAGTATTTGCCTAGAACGATATTGATAATAGATTGGAGTTGAAGATGAATCATAGGAAGGAGATATTGCATATGTCATGGCTTTTAAATCTTATATCATGCTTGGCGACATGATGAAAATATATCATTCTAGTAAAATACTCAAACTCGATACCACTAAATACAAACAATGTCTTGTTCCTCTACATCATCTCCTTCCTCCTTCAACTTTCAATTTGTCACCGACATCATGCATTAGAGCATTGATATGATACTGGAATAATATCTTTCCCGTCAAAGATCGAAACTACGGCATGACTTGAGACTTAACCTTGATGCCTAGTGGTTTCGAGTTTCAATTTCGACAGCTTCGCCTGGCATGAGAAGGGATTTCAAATCATGATTTTCAGTATTCTTCTTGATATCGTGAGTGCAGGGATGTTAGGGATTGGGTTACCATCGACCTGTTTGTTATGAAATAGGAAGAACATAATAATATTTCACCAGCTCTTGATGTCTCAATCCTTCAACAGGAACTAGGATGAGTTGGAGTTTACTGAAGCAGGCCATGAGATGCTAGGATAGCATTGTGATTGTCCTTATGCCTTGCCAGACACTAAATTGATTGAAAGCAATCAGTCAGCATAAGCACACCATCCCATTCAGCATGGAGAACCAAGGTTCTTTTGAGTTTTTGGCCTTTAATTGATTGAATTCTATGTGAGTAATATAATCGACTTGAAACATGCTTTACAATCATAGAAGACAAGTCTAAACTCACCAGAAGGAAGAATTCCGAAGCGAATGAGTCACTGTGAGCTTCTTTGTCCTCATTGAATGGAATCTGAAAAAAGTATGGAATTGCAGGTGAAATGAGATGGCCTAATGCAGGCCATTAAGGAGACCAGTGCCAATAAATTATTCAACATTCTAGTGTTTAAAAGGAGATGATGATTCACCGCATAACCTAAGACATCGAAGGCTTCCGAACTCAAAGATGACAGGCTTTGGCTCTCCTTGCGGCGCATGCAAATTTTTGAGAAGGAAGTGCATGAGAGGGTGTGTCTTTGCCCCATATTTCTGCCATGAACAGAGTGCTGCTCATTTTGCAGCTATTCACAAGGTGTTCGGAGCGAGCAATGCCTCAAAACTCCTCATGCACCTCCCGGTCTCAGACAGGTCGGAGGCTGCGCTCACCATCTCCTATGAGGCTCAAGCTAGGATTCAAGATCCCATTTATGGATGCGTCGCTCACATCTTTGCGCTGCAACAACAAGTGAGTACCAATTTGAACATACAATTCTCATACATTCAATAGTCTAGTACACAAAATCACTTTCCTGACATGCAACAACAAACTTGGTTAAGTTGTGCAGTTGAGAAAATTGAAAATGCACGAATGCAGTTATATTAAGTCCTACGAAACATCTAAATGACAATGTCTTATCGAAATGGATCTTTGTTTTTCCTGCTTTTCTAATAAAGATTCAAGATTGCAGGTGCTAATAATGTGTTTCCTTGTTTTGTAGGTAGTGACACTGGAAGCACAACTAGCTTCTTTAAAGGCACAAATTGCACAAGGTTTAGCCAGTGGATACTTGTTGACTTCCCGAAGCCGACTTGACGATGAGAAATTGAATCAGAAGCAGCCATCTTACCAACCAGGACAGGGCTTCAATCTGAGTGGAGAAGAGAGGATGACGCAGCCTTTAGTTTCAGGTACTTATGCACATCAAGAAGGGATGCTGTACTTCAACAATGGAGTAGTCAATTCAAACTCCTTCCCGTCTACTCAGCATTATGACCAACTTTCATACATGGACAGTGATCAGACCTCCTTCACCGAAGATGATTCCTCGAGTGCCATGGCCTCACTTGACATAGAGGCAAATGCAAGGAGATTGTCATATCTCGAAATGGAGGACCTCCAGTCAGTAGCATTTGGCCATCTTCATTGTGCATGAGAGGCCAACTCATGAGGCATCATCTTCAGTTTTGATTCATCAAATTTGAGTAGCGCCACGAGCTCACGGAACTCGGAAGAAGCTTTTCTTGGTCCTACTGCTATGCAATACTTGATGAGGTTTGCCAATGTACAATAGCAGTATACCTAGACAGAAATAAGAGACTTGTGAGTTTTTTCAAGCTCACTGTCTCCATAATGGAGAATGGTAGTAGTGCTAAGATTGGCAAATTAGGATAAACATCGGGATTCGACACCTTAACTAGGAATGCACGATGAGTAAGGTTTTTTATATGGTTGGAGTTTGGAAAAAAGTGCTCAAGATTTCAATTAGCTACTAAAGTAGTAGATGCTATTGAGTATTCACTTTAACAAACAAATAACCTACTAGCTATTACCTATTAGTTAAATGCTCATACAGGTTGTAAGATCCAAAACAAGTTCTAACTTCAAGGATAATGCTAAAGGCAAATACCCTCATTTCTGAAGTAATCTCCTCTTACAACATAATAAGGTTATCGAAGAGTAAAATTCCAGGATAAAGTAAGGGATTTTAAAATTGCTGGAGCGATATCTAAGACTACAGTTATGTATTGTTTTCTGATGTAATTTTGAGTAGAAGACCTAAATCAAGATGGAGCTAGAAACATTAGTATGTAACTACCATATGAAATCAAGTATTTGGTTGGTAATCATTAACGAAATCAAACTCGACATGCATCTTAAGCTTTTGGGAACAAAAAATGTCATCCAATTAAACATAACATGGTTCCATCCAAGGTTTAATATCTCGAGCCATGTCGGAGTTTCGGACTCTAACTGAAACAGTATGTATTGAAGTTTCAATGTGTGGTGCCATGGAGAATTGAATAGAAAAGGAGGAAGTAGATGAAAAGGAAGAATAAGAAGAAAACGAATCTATATTCCCAACTCTTACATGGAATGGTACAATTTTAACATTATATCGCATAAGAAAAACTAAAAAAATAACAAACATAGCATCTCAAAGAGATATCGAATGTTAGTATGACACAATACTCATTGACATGATTGACACAACAACACAAGATAAATTGTTTGTGCCAAGTAGTTTTTAGTTTTGGTAACTTATTGAAATGATAATGTTTTGACCATGCCATCCAACATGGTACCAGATTTTAAACTATGATAGCATCATAATATTTTATGTTTATCTCCCTTTCGTTAAAGCCAAGTTGAAGGATTACCAATGAAAGAACATAATCCTTCTTTTTGAGCAATATGCATTGCTAAATTTAATTAGTGCAATGTATATATATGGTTAATTGGACTATTCCTTCCATTCCTTTTTTCTTCAATCTGTTGCATTCTTAATCTCAAGTTGTCACAAAGTAGAAGAGTGTTGGCGTAATCTTGGGTTGAAATACAAGCACCATAATTAATGTAGTACTAGTCGACAAAAGGCAAAAATTAAAAAATAATAATAATAATAATACAAAAGGAGGTATAGCTACATTTTAATAAAGTTAAATCTCTTAGCTCATAAGGTATTAGGGTTGTTGCTTGAGAAGGAGATTGCTAATTGAGGTTTATACTAGTTTTTTTTATGGTCACTCCTAACTTATCTAAAAGCTTTAAGCTAGCAGAAGTTGCAGGCTTAGTTATTTGACTGGACAAGAGGGGTATCCACATTCCTTATTTCACATCAGTTATTAATTAGCTCGATGTAGAAGTGGCAAAAGATGGAACAGCCATTTATACGGCACAACTCCATCTACCAAGTTGCAAATTTAGGTTTGAGTGAATGCGGCTTACACTACTCTTGTTTGGAATTCATAATTTGGTTCATGATAATGTGTTTGATAGTTAATATATAGACTATAAATTGAATTATGGAATTGACTTATGAAGTTTAAAGTTTGCGATTGTAGTCTTTTGTTCGAACACAAAGAGTAAATATTTAATATGCACAATGATAGGTATTCCTCCAGATGATTCGAAAGATTCGCCGGTTCATCTAAACTACCTAGCCTCTTGATTAGTTTGGTTTGCTCGATTTGCCCATCCTATCTAGTCTACCTACAATGTAACTCGTCCAACCCAATCAATCCATTTGGATCATCAAATTTGTTTCACCCATTCAATCAAATATGGAAGTGACTAGTACATGGATGACTCAACTCACTTAAACAATAAATGCATATAAGATAGAAAAAGGTGAAATTAAATTAATCTAATTAAAGATTAATTTATCAAAATAATTATAATAATTTATTATTTAGTACACTAATTAAAGATGGAGTCCATCTTCTACATCTACAATATATTTCATAGTTTACTTTCCCAGCATATAAAAAGGTCAATGACAAGTTGAAATTAACATTTGGAAAGATAATGAAGAAAGCAAATATTTCTAATTATTTAAGAAGAAGTAAATGCATATTTTATAATTTAGAAAAATATTAATTTCTTCAATTTCTGTCTGGGACCTGGGTTTCGAATAATACTTGATGATGAAAGTTAATAAACAACTTGATTATGAAACACACAACTGCTCATATGAAATAGAGATTACTATCTTACAAGAGAAAAAAAAAAACATACGAGAACAAAACTTGCAAAGAAGATTTTTATTATACAAAATTTGATTACATGAGAGAGACTGATCCTATATATAATTCAACCTAAACAAAACTGAGAATTAGTTTAAAACATTTAATGGATAAAAATGATTCTATATCTAGACTTGAGCTCTACCAATCTTCTCTTACAATCCTAAATCAAACAGTTAAGTATTTATTCTGCGAAAGCACATATCTTCCCAAAATAAATTCTTAAAAATTTAACAACTTGTAAAAACTAATCTCATTGCTTGTTTTATTTAACTACATAAGTAAGTTAATTAGTGTAATTAATGTTATATGTCATTAGGATTTTGTATTATAAGTTGAGTCAAATCGTGTTAACGCCTAGACGAGGGAGAGGAATCCAAGGGAGGAGTCGTCTGGTGAGGAGAAAAAAACATGTTCTAGAACTTTCATACTTGGGCCTGATCTGGGCCTTGACTACTCGCGTTCATACCGCGTCCTAGTAAACAGAATATTCGCTTATTTATTATTATTTTTTTTCTGCTGGTCTTTATTCTCCACCCTTTTATTCTTCCATTATTACGCCACCGCCACAAATGGACGGCCAGCTTCTATGTTTCTTAAAAGACCCAATTAGCCTTCTTCTTTTATCTTAATACATTATTATCCTTAAGTTATTGATCTCACTGTCCTGATTATTTATTTATTTATTAAAAAATGGCATTTCTGTGATTTTCTTACTGAGTGGGGGCAAATCTCCAATTTTTCCAGTATAAATTTCCGTTCCTTCCTATTCCTTTAGGATCGATTCTCTTCCGTCCTTCCACACAACTCTAGATCTGCAACCATGGGATCACGCTATGAGGTCGAGCTCACCGTCGCCTCCGCCCGCAATCTCAAGAACGTCAATTGGCGCAACGGCGATCTCCGTCCCTACGTCGTCGTCTGGATCGATCCCGCCGCCAAGAGTTCCACCCGCGTGGCCACTGCCGGCGACGAGGATGATCCGATCTGGGACGAGAAGCTCACGCTGCCGCTGCCCCCGGGGGTTCGTCTCGAGGACGCCGCGCTCTACCTGGACGTTGTCCACGCGGGCGGCGGCGAGGGCGTTAAGCCGCTGGTCGGATCCGCCCGCCTCCGACTGGCGGAGGTCCTCGACGAGGTCGGCGTCGGAGCGAAGCTGACGAAGAAGCTGAAGCTGAAGCGCCCATCCGGCCGCCCCCAGGGCAAGCTCGAGGTGACGGTGACTGTCAAGGAGGCGGCCCGCTACTACGACCCCTACGCCGCGCCTCCGCCCAGGGAGTACTCGCGCTCCGGCCCCGGGTACGGATACGCGCCGCCTCCCTACGGAGCCTCCGCGCCCTACGCCCAACCGCCGACTGGGTACCCATACGGCGCTCCACCGGTGGCGGCGGGAGGGTACGGCGCTCCTCTTGCGGCGGGAGGGTACGGCGCTACTCCGGCGGCGGGAGGGTACGGATACGACTACGGGGCTCCGCCGGTGGGCTACGGGCAGGATCAGCAGAAGAGCAAGTCGAAGATGGGGATGGGGACGGGGCTGGCGGTGGGGGCGGCGGCGGGGCTGCTGGGGGGACTGGCGATCGCGGAGGGGGTGGACTACGTCGAGGACAAGATCGCGGATGATGTCACGGATAGGGTGGAGGACAACCTCGCCGACGACGGTTATTACGATGGCGGCGACGACTTCTAAATCGCCTCTTATGCTTGACTCGGGCCAAAATAAACAAAAACTTGGTTCATTTCCCTTCTTAGTTGTGCTCTCGCATAGTATTGCAGGGCACTTAATGTGGCTGTTTTATTTATGAAAATAATAATTAATACTAAATCCAAATATTTTGAGAGAGACTGAGACAGACAATAAATTATAGCTCACCTACTGCCTTCTTTGTGCCAAAGCTACGAGGAGAATGAGCTCAAAATGTTCGAGTTCAAGGTCAGCAGTTAGAGTCCTGATGAGGGCAATCAAGCTGAAAGAGGAGCAACAAACAACTACCAGTGAAACATGATTGTCTCTGACAGTATATGAAAAATGAAAGAAGAAACTATAAATCCAATAGCAAAAGTAAGAAACTAACCCCAGCCAACAAGTATTTGAACTTGAAGCCTTTTCCTCTACAGCAGGATTAGAGAGTGGATAGAATCTGAGTTGCAAGGACGACCCAACAATGGCTTTGATGTAGAGAGCTCCTCGACTTGAAAATTTTCCGTTGAGCCTCTTTTTTCCAGTTGCTTCATCTGAATTGATGGTTCAACTCCATGTATTCATTCTTTTTTCATATGACAATGAGTTGAGAGTGAAGCCACCATGAGGTCTCTTTTCTAGCTGTGACCGTGAGCAACACCATCATCAATGAGAGTTATGGTAGTCGACGGTCCTAGTTCATAAGTACACCCAATCTGTAACATTGGAGTCGACAAACACATCATCCAATGAAACTGCCACCTCTTTTCGGAAGCTATTGTAGTCCTTACAATCAGATTCTGCAACAAATTGGAAGAATTTGCTTGCCAATTCTCCCAAATTTCATCCTGGAATTAGTTCAATGAAAAGCACCAAACTGTCAATTATGAAGCATATTGTCAAGGGGAAAACATTGACTTTCTCAGATTCTTTTAGAAAAGACATTGATCCAGAATTAACTACTAATTGTTAAAATAATCAATCATAAGCTTAACCAACGTTATGAAGTAAAACCATGATGGCATATGTTACTCATAATATTTTTTGTTGGATTAAGCAGTTTGTACAAGGAGAAGAAAAACTAAATCCTGAAGCAACTTCACCTAATTTGTTGTCTTTCTATTCTAAATAGGTGTCAATTTTACCACTGTTAAATTGTTGTAAACAGGATTCAAAAAATCCTTGTGTAATTCAGTAAACCTTTATAATTAGTTCAACAATGTCTTAAAAAAGATAAAAGAAGTTAACGAGGAACAAAGGATATGCATATAACTACCATTTATATTCGTCTAATCTGTTTGTAATTAGCAAGTCTGAAGATGCAACAATATCTTAGATTTCTAGTGGAATGGGATTAAAGAACAATGGAAGCTAAGAGAAAATAGAAAATATTGAATTTTGTTAACCTTTTGGCAAGTTTTTGTAGAATATGAATGACAGAGAAAAATTTCGGCAAGGCAAATTAGAGCAATCCACAAACATACGAACAACTAATGCACTGACTATAGTATGACTTAGCTGCAACCTGATAACAGTGAAGTAACTCAGAAGTTACAGGAAGATCTATATAAAATGCATTCCATAGCCGTAACACCATAATTCAGTGTCACATGATGTGGATTAACAAAGAAACTTATAAGCTCAGTTGTGGACTAATAAATAATCTTTATAAACTTAGATTAAGCTTAAGGGTTGAGCTTCCCCAGTTAATGGTGTATCCAACATTGGAAATGATTCAAAGCTATGAATTAGATTTTGAATTTTAATGGAGAAGGGCAAACTTTACGCAAGATTGAAGCACCTTAGTTCAGTCTCACACGGTGAATTGTGAATTGGTCAGTTCTATAAGCTTAGATGAGTGGACTCACTATCAACTTGAACTTAAGTGTTCTAGGCTAGCAGGTTATGACACTACCAAACAACAATGTTAGTCGATCGAAGCATAGGCAAATTTCATTATACTAATAGTGCATCCAAAATGTTTTGCTAGATACTATATTGTCATTACAATAATCTAATGGATTGTCATAGAATAGCATATGCAAGCTCCAGCAGTCACATGCTACTCAAGACTGCTAGGCGAAAGCAGAATCAACATGCAAACTTCAAACCAAAGTTAAGCCCAAGAGAGTGGCGAACAATGAATTCCGTGGATAAAGAGAACAATCTGAACCGCAAATAGTGTTGTTACCTGATTCTGATTGAGCTCATCTTCCCCGCCATCTGGCATCAGAACCGCACCGTCGACTGCTTCCTCTTCCATCTCTTCCTGAGATCCTGCATGCCACAAGCGCCTCATCAGTTATTGAACAATGAAAGAGATTTGAAATCTACAATGGCGAAAGAACGAGATGATGCTGCTACCCCGTGATCCCCAATCGAAATGTAAGAGTGAAATTCCAGCCTGGGGAATCACGCCTCATCCATTTCGAATAGGCGGCCGGAGTTGCGAATGGGGTGGATGGCTCTTCCCGGTCGTCTTCGGTTTCTAGAACCCATTTGATGCGGCGCGGAGGGCTGAAGAAGTATCAATCCAGGCGGGGGACGCCGGACGCGGATCTGGAGAAGACGAGCAGGTCCAATGGTTCGCACTCGTCGAGGTATATCTCGGCGATTGCGCCGAGGTGGAGAGACTGGCTTCGGACCTTGCAATCGAGGTAGGCAGCGAGCTCCTTGTCGGTGGGTGGAAGAGGACGCCGCTGGGACTGCAACGGGAAGCGATTGAACCGTTCATTTTAGCATTATTTTTCTTAGGCTGCAGTTTTTTTTTTAATTGCAGAAGAGATCAAATTCCATTTTTATACCTGATTGTAGAAGCTCTCGAATTAATTTATTTTACTGTGCATTGCATATTGTCCACGATATCTAAATTACACTACTATAATTTTACTATTCCGCCCAAGCATCCCTTTCATTTACTCAATTTAATTGTTTAAAAAATATATAAAATATAAATACATGTTTTAAAAAAATTGTGTCCCCTTAGGGCGATGCAATGGTTAAAACATAGGAGGTTATCATATGAGGTCTTAAGGTCGGAACTCAACGCGTTTGAGCATATATTTTTCTCATGCCTTGACAATTTGCACTCATGTCTAGTAGTCACCCGTGATTTTCTTTCTCCGTGTTGGCCTAGGAACCGATTGACGAGGGCGGAGCGAGCGAATCACATTTTACCACATGTTTACGATAAGGCTCCTTCAAAGATGTCTATCCCTTACCGACGAACAAAAGGTACATACTATTTTGATACGTCTGATAAATCTTTTTTTTTAATCTTT